>BSBM01000858.1:36887500-37007500 GCA_027924585.1 Larix kaempferi | reverse complement strand
ATGATGATGAATGTGATCCTCCTCCTCCTCTCCTCCTCCTCCTCCTCATCATAATATCATCTTCATCATCATCAACATCATCATCATCATCCTCATCATCGTCATCATCCTTATCATCATCATCATCATCGTTATCACCCACTTCCTCATCATCATCCTCATCCTCATCATCATCATCATCTTTGTCATATTTCTTCATCATCATCTTCATCATCAACATCATCATCATCGTCATCATCATCATCAACAACATCATCATCATCTTCTTCATCATCATCATCTTCTTCTTCATCATCATCAATTATAATGATGATGATGACAAAGATGATTATGATGATCAAGAGGATGGATGATGATGAAGATGAGTACGAAGATGAAGATGATGATGTTGATGATGAAAAATATGATATCCCTCCTCCTCCTCTTCATCATTATCATAATCATCTTCATCATCAGTAGCATCGTCATCATAATCCTCATCATCATCATCCTCATCATTGTCATCATCACTCATCGTCATCATCATCTCCATCATCGTCATCATCATTATCACCCACTTCCTCCTCATCATCATCATCTTGGTCATCATCTTCATCATCAACATCATCATCTTCGTCATCATCATCATCAACATCATCACCATCATATTCGTCATCATCATCTTCTTCATCATCATCATTGATAATGATGATGATGATGAAGATGATGGGTTATGATGAAGATGAGTACGAAGATGAAGATGATGATGTTGATGATGACGAATATGATCATCATCATCATCCTCCTCCTCCTCCTCCTCATCATCATAATCATCTTCGTCGTCATCATCATCATCATCATCATCATCATCATCGTCATCATCCTCGTCATCATCACCATCTCCATCATCATCATCATCGTTATCACCCACTTCCTCATCATCATCATCATCATCATCATCTTCTTCATCGTCATCATCATCTTCTTTATCATCATCAATTATAATGATGATGATGATGACGAAGATGATTATGATGATGAAGAGGATGGATGATGATGAAGATGAGTACAAAGATGAATATGATGATGTTGATGATGATGAATACGATCCTCCTCCTCCTCCTCCTCCTCGTCACCATCATCATAATCATCTTCATCATCATCAGCATCGTCATCAATCATCCTCATCATCATCATCCTCATCATTGTCATCATCCTCATCATCATCATCATCTCTATCATCATCATCATCGTTATCACCCACTTCCTCCTCATCATCCTCATCCTCATCATCATCTTGGTCATCATCATCATCATCATCTTGGTCATCATCTTCATCATCAACATCATCATCATCGTCATCATCATCATCAACATCATCATCATCATATTCGTCATCATCATCTTCTTCATTATCATCATTGATAATGATGATGATGACGAAGATGATGATGATGATGAATATGATGGGTGATGATCAAGATGAGTACGAAGATGAAGATGATGATGTTGATGATGAAAAATATGATCCTCCTCCTCCTCCTCCTCCTCCTCATCCTCCTCCTCCTCCTCCTCCTTATCCTCCTCCTCCTCCTCCTCATCATCATCATCCTCATCATCGTCATCATCCTCGTCATCATCGTCATCATCCTCGTCATCATCGTCATCATCCTCGTCATCATCATCATCATTATCACCCACTTCCTCATCATCATCCCCATCCTCATCATCATCATCATCATCATCTTGACCATCATCTTCATCATCAACATCATCATCATCATCATCATCGTCATCATCATCATCAACATCATCATCATCATCTTCATCTTCATCATCATCATCATCTTCTTCATCATCATCATTGATAATGATGATGATGATGAAGATGATGATGATGATGATGAAGATGATGGATGATGATGAAGATGAGTACAAAGATGAAGATGATGATGCTGATGATGACGAATATGATGATGATCATCATCATCATCGTTATCACGCACTTCCTCATAATCCTCCTCCTCCTCCTCCTCCTCCTCCTCCTCCTCCTCATCATCATCTTGGTCATCATCTTCATCATCAACATCGTCATCATCGTCATCATCATCTCCATCATCATCATCGTCGTCATCACCCTCTTCCTCCTCCTCATCATCATCATCGTCATCATCATCATCATCATCTTGGTCATCATATTCATTATCAACATCATCATCATCATCTTCATCCATTCAATAGGATTTTTGTATGGATGCATATGTGCTTGAGCTATGGCTTGGTTCGATTTTACTAAATAGCGTGTACGCACTACCTAGCACGTACACACGACATAGTGCGTACGCACTACATAGGACATCCGCACTATTTATGCGTACACGCATTTAAATCAACGCGCACGCGCCATTTAAATTTTTAAGTTTTGGTGGGTAATTACTTTCCCACCAACATGGTGGATGACTTGGCTGCTATGGTTTGAGGTTCGTGTTGCCAAACATTGTGTTACAACAAAATACATCTTATTCTATAACTTCTTTTGTTTCGAGCATGATTCTGTGTATGCTACACTAGTCCACTGCTAATGAAATTGCACACACTTGTAGAACTATGTGTGCATATTCCGAATATGTAATTTTTTATTAAATCTATTATTTGTTCCTATTTTTTAATTAATTTCAATTGCACTAACGTCAATCTTACTGAAAAAGTAGGTTATTTCTTTTTTCTATAACTTTTGATTGGCTCACCTATTTTGAAAACGGAAAAGAACCCACACAAGTACACACAAAGACCATGATGTTGTGGACTAACGCTCGACCTAGTCATTCTAGGGCTTGGATGACTTCCTTAATTAAAATTAATATAAATAAATATGGAAAAATAGCACTGCACTAGAACGGCCTGTTATCTACAAATGTATATAATTTTTTTAACAAAATTCCACCATTTGCATACCGAACAAGGGAACTAATGCAAACATATTCATTATGTTTTCTTAAAAAAATAACATACCAACCTTAGGAGAACCCCATTTTTTGGGAGTTATACTTAATTTCCATAAATAATATTTATATATTCCGGAAGGTAATCCGATTGTCTACGTTTCATCTTCTTGCGCCATATTCCAAAAAGTTGTGTAGGTAGCTCTAATATTGTTTTTTGACGTTCAGATTTCTATTTTTCTAGGAGTCCATTGCGACTAACACGTCATGAGTGGCCAGCATTATCTTGCACCAGCCCGTATGTACATGGGAAATATATATAGGAGATGGTAGCATCCCCTACTCTATTAGCTACAATCCCTGCAAACCAATCTAATATCCCCGATGCAATTAGTGTACCAATCCCATGGTCCACTTGAAATATATCCATTGTGGCCAAGATGCCACCCACCTCATCTAATTGTCTCAGGTGAACCTCCCAAGCCTTTTTGTGTAACAACAATAGATAGATGGGTCATTACATGTACGATTGGGAAGTAATTAGTATGTTGTTCAACCCCAATGACATTCAACCAAAATCCCAAAAGGAGGTCTAGAAGTATACCTATGAGCATCATGTTCTCTGACCCTCATCGGATGATATACCCAATAAATATAGGACATTGTGGGATCTATTTCTCTATGAAGTGTTCCCTTCCACCCATTGATCCTGGGAAACCTAATTCAATGGTATGCCCATGATTGTTTTCAGGTGGTATTCTAGGAGGAAACACTCTGAAACTCCACGGGACCTCACTGTGTGTCATTTTGTACCCATGTATACTATCGCATAGTCCTATATCCTCTTGATCCACTGGGTATCCTCTTATTATAGCCAATACTCCACTGATTTCAATGGAGCATGTAAGTCGGCGTGTCTCTGTATCCACCATATATATTTCCACCCAATCTCTATATGCATATACTTCCCCATTGTATGGTCCACAGGGAACATGCTCAACTACCTCCTCTATGGATAATCCTCTCTCCAAGAGGGGCAGATCATGATCCCATGCTTGATCCAAACCCTCTGTGTCAGATATCTCCTAAGTCACCTACAACTCTGAGTGATCCTCATGAAGAATCATCATCATATGCTCTCCCCTCGAACCATGAGTGCCACTCCTAACCTCATGTGTCACAACTATCATGTATCATGTGTGGGTTGTGGTATCCTCATGTGCACTCAATCTACTAGTATTATATGAACCAGGATCCCGCACATTTGTACTATACCCATCCCGGAGAATAAGGTGTCATGTTCCTATTTTGTCAAGCACCAGGAAGCATCCAATGTAACCTTAAAACCCCATAGATCCTAGTGAAAGTCAATTAATTAATTGATGAGGGGGATAGCATTGGTAAATTACCCTAGGCAATTAAATTAACTAGGAATAAAAATTCAAACTATAGTTGTTTCAATTAATTAAATTGAAGAGGATGTAATTATTATGTTTGTATTTAATTATTATTTACAGTTGATGATGAGTTGGTTGATGACAAGGGTGCATAAGGAGATAAGGTTGTCTCAATGATTTTTCAACCAAAGAGGAAAGTGAAAGAAAAAGCATAGCAAAGCAAAAAAGAGTAAATTGACAAAAGCAGTGCATAAAGCAGGCAAGTGCACAAAGAAGGAAAGTGGGGAAAAGAAGGAAACATACAAAAAGCTAAGGTGGCCGCAATTTCCAAAAAGAACAAAATCCATCCAATTGTTAAAAGAAGGAAACATCCAGAAAATCCAGGAGGGCACAGTTTCCAAAAAAGAGGAAAAGCTAGTAAGTAAAAAAGATGGAAAGTGCCAACTCAGTCAAGGAAGGCGCATTAGAGGAGGACAAGGATTTTTATTGGAAATTTAACTTGCTTAACAAGTCACCCAGTCTATAAAATAAGGATGGCACACCACATTCATATATTTTGACACTTTATTGTTTGTATGTGAGTAAGTTCAAGCTTCTCTAGGATTTAATGATGCACCCTTAGCCACATGTGGGAGATGTGCCCCATAGTTTTTGTTCTAGTATTTTTCACAGATCCAACGAAGCCATTGATGTCAAATTGAAGATCTGATCCATCTCTATGATTATATCCTCTCTTCTTTCTATCATTTGAAGAACTCTTCTCATTTGGTGGAAATAACGTTTAATGGATGAAATTGAGGTTATGGGTTTGAATTTTATGATAATTTATGGGTTATGAGACCTATTCCATTGTGTACAGAGGGTCATTTCCAATAATAAAATCCTTTTGTCTTTTTTAAAAAGGTGTTTGGATGACCAATATACAACCATTCTCACCAGAGCTAAGGTTTCAATTTTGAGGAGCGCACGTGTGCAAATTGGAGAAGTTTCAGTTGATGATTGCACCTCCTTATGAGCAGTCATTGAAATATGGTGTGCATTCCATGAGAATAAATATTCCCTGTATTCATCTATTTCATATCTAGAGAAGATCTTGCTTCTTCTTCTCTTCTCAGAATCCTTCTACACTCAGTCTTGTAAGAGTTCCATGGTTAGAGATTCTCTGTAAAGAATGAGATCAAACTTTCTTCATTTGTTACTCAGTATTCTATAATATAGTATGATTTTGTTTTTTTATATGTATCTGAGCCATATTTTTCATCAGAAGGATAATTCGAGAGCCTTAGAGGATGATTCTGCACACCTTTCACAAGACTAGTTCTCTATGCATTTTTATTAACTAGTTTTCCAAGATTTGCAATATATAAAGCTCGGAGTAAATATTTTCCTTTATGAAGGTTTCTGAAGTATTTTAACTTCCTGTACAATCCATCCCAATCCAAAAATAAGATATCAGTGACCTTATCTGGCTATTTGAGTCCATAATTATCAAGACTAGCTCATTGGGAGCCCGAATTTGACTACTTTTGCAGTTTGATTAATTAAAAGGTCTTTGTATACTCAATTTAGGTTCTTTCAGTCATGATGGGTCCCTGATACATCTCTAAATATAATACCACCATCATATTGAGAATTAATGACCATATAAGTATGTTTGGAAGAGCCTGGAAAAAAGCTACTGGAGCAATCCTACATAGAGATCCTTCTCCCTTTGCCTCCAAACACTGTCAGATACTCCCAAATCATCAGTAACTCTTGTTGATCATCATATTAGGGTTTTAATGAATGGTAATCCACCTATTTTTTATGTCAAGTGTAAGTCGAAGAGTTTAGTAGGCATATGCTGGTGTGCCCAAGAAGGCTTGGAGTAGACTTCATCCTGGCTGATGTTCGAAACATAAATGGCCCCAGTACATTGTGCTTAGAACTCATAAGTTGGACTTGATTCTATTTTCCTTGCTTCTTCACACTCCCCAATACATTTTTCATATCCAAAAGTTTCCAACAGTCAAGCTCTGGGTGGGTTAACCAATGACCAGTTCTAGTTCCTTCTTCACTAGTTTTGAGAACTAGTTACTGTTTGCAATTTTGTGATTTTTAAAGTTATATTTGAGATAATATCATATGATATCAGATCAGGGATATTACAGTGGTATAATATCACTTTACTTGGCTCAGCTTGTGGAAATTAATTCTCAGTGGAAGATATCTCAGATTTTTATTCAAGTTGCAATTGTGGAACTAGTTGTAGTCATGGAAGATGAAGACTTTGAGTTGTATGAGGAAGAATAAATCATTTACATTGATGGAGGATTGCCAAGCGATGAGGATGGTTACATTTGTGACCATATGTATAGATATCAATGGGATGAACCACCGATGGTTAATCCTAAGAAGGATTTAGCAAAGAGGATATTTGCAAGTAAACATTTTCCCTACCACTACCAAGAGTATCTAGATTTGGGAGAAGAGATCATTTCTTTCTGAATATTACTTTTATTGAAGATTTGGATTTGATATCCAGGATTAATATTTGGATTCAATATAGATCATATAACCAACCATGGAGGAACCAATTTTTTCTTCCTTTGTGATTAAATAAGAAGGAAGAAAAAATCAGCCAACTGCATCTTCTAGCATCATGAGATTGTTCAGGTTTTCTTCAAGCAGATCTTCCAAATAATTTAAACATGAAGAAGCCACCACAAGTCCTGCTAAGGATCATCCAATTATGGATCAGGGAGTAGCTACTAATGGGTTCCAATAAAAGGCATCTACTAATGGTTTCTCAAGTACTGAAGAAGAATCTATTGATGGATGTTGTGATGAGGTACATACTGATGGGTGCCTATGTTTTGAGGAGACATATACTGATGGATGTCCATAAATCTATGTTGGTGACATAGAGATACCACTTGATGAATTTTCTACAATCACAAGTTCCCTTGAGCATGAGTATGAAGAGTAGTATCAAAATTTATTCCAGAGTCAACTTTCCATCCATCACTTGAACCACATTGTGAAGTTGACCTCACCGAAGAAGAAGAAGAAGCTCATCCTCAAGAACCCCATTTCCTTGCATGGCCCTTGAGGATGAGTAAGAGGAATATCAAGGATGCCTTGCAAATTCTCCATGACACACATGTTTCAATGTCACAATCAAGTTGGAGAGATGATTCATTGGAAGATTCATCTTTCCTTGATGCTGTGGAGAAGATTCAGAAAGCCATGTCTACAATCCAAGGTAAATTTCCTGTGAAGAACCTACAACAATTAATTAATGAGAATACGCGAGATAACAGAAATAAAATAACTCTGAATCGCTTTTATTGATCGCAGGCCACTTCGAGAGGACAACCTCCTTGGAGCAAGCTCAATACAAATAACTTCACGGTACCTTCATTGTCTCAACACAAACTTATATACTAATTCTAGGTTCCAATACCATGGGTCAATACCATGTGTCAATACAAACCATGGGCCAATACAAACTATGGATCAACAATTACTACGGGATGACTTACAAAGCATATGCGTCCAACAACAATAATACAAACTATGGATCAACAAATACTACGGGACGATTTACAAAGCATATGCATCCAACAACAATATACTAACAAAGTAAATAGAAGGGTTGACATGGGTTCCTAGCATCCCCTCTCCCTTAGAAAAAGCTTTTTCCTCAAAGCTTTAGATGTGGAAATTGATGAAGAATCTGAAGGAGTGGTTCCCCTGTAGCATCCTTGGGTTGAATTCTGGGCCATTGACGCCTTTTGAGTTTTAGTGACGGTTGATTGGAAGGATGTAGATGAAGAAGAACCATATCATATGCATGAAAAGTGCACTCAGAATGGTGTTGATCAGCTTCTTGTTTCAGTCAAATTCTTTCCATGTGAAGATTGTCCTGTAGAATGAGAAGAATCTGATCGTGGTTTCGAAGAACCGAGTCAATTGCCTAAACTAGGGAGCTATTGAGGGTGTATGGAAGAAGAACTGGTGGTTCCTGTCCATAGACTTCTTCATATGGTGTCCTTTTAGATGTGGTATTGTAGCACTGGAGCACTTCCAGGAAATCCATAGAAATAGTTTTCCAAATTTGTGTAGGGATGGGCAAGGGTTCGAGCAGTCCCGAAAGGAGTGTCACTTCACCCTTGTTAACCTGGAAAGTATCATAATCAACCCCCATCTGTTGAATTGTCATTTTCAGTCCCTACCAAAATGAGTTACATTGTTCTCGGTCATAAGTTTTGAGGAACCCAGCGTGCCCTACCGATGAAGAAGCATGGAGTTCATAGAAGAGATAGCCCTGTTGAACAGAATGCAACCATTTTGGAACAAGCAGAGAAATAGCTGTAAGAGGATCTGGGTCATCAAATGTGTGAGAAGGAGCATCTGCCACCATATTTTCCTTACCTTTCTTGTAAGTGATTACATAGGCATAACCCATGAGTTGGATAACCCATTTCAGGTGTGCTGGGGAGGAGACCAGTTGTTCCAGGAAATTTTCCAGACTCTGGAGATCAGTCTTGATGCAGAAATGATTCCCTAATAGGTATGGCTGCCACTTCTTTACTGCATGCAAAATAGCCAGCATTTCCTGTTGAGATGTAGATGTGGCTAAAGTCTTACCGGAAAGGTCTCTTGAAGGTGACAAGCCCACTGGTTCAACAAAGACACCTGCATATCTATCCAAGGAAGTAGGGGAGATCATTGATGCGTTCATCTGAATGGAATGGAGTTGAGTGATGACACCATGTGAATTCTTCTTAAGGATCTTTTCCAGGCGATGTGAACTCATTATGCGAAGAGACCCTTGTTGTAAGCCCTTAAATTTGTGTTGTTTCCCATTGAATGAAAACTGCATCCAAAGTTCAGCAAAATCCCATGAGATGGGGCCAAGTGTGCATAACCATTGAACGCCCAAAACCACATCACGTCCGCCTAGGGACAAGGAAAACATGTAAGAGCAGGTTATAATCTTCTAGAGAGATACGCACATTGTGACACTTCCCCTTGCAAGGTAAGGTGCCCCCATTGGAAACCATGACTTCAAAGTTGGATCAAGGATGGACAAAACAGTTAGCCTATTTGGTGATCTGAGGGTCAATGAAGTTATGAGTGCTACCAGAATCAATGAGTATTGTAAGAGGAAGCTTCTTGAAGTAACCCCTAACCCGCATTGTTTGGGGGGTGGTGACACCAGATAAAGCATGGATAGATATCTCTGGTTGGCCATCTTGAGATGGGGGGTCAATAAGAAGCTCCTGAATGTCAACCTGATCATCCATTGTATCTAGAGCTTCTTCACCAATCTTAGAGCAGGCAGAGAATCCATATCCAAGAGATAGAGCTTTTGTTTAACAAATTGATGTCCCCGAGTGAATTTCTCATCACAATTATAACAAATCCCTTTTTCTCTGCATGCCTGCATCTCTGTTTCAAACAAATGGTTGATAGGAGTTGGTCGAGGAGCCGACAGGATGGGAGGTTGTTGAGAACCCATATTTCAGAAGGGAACAAAAGTGGGTTGGGAGTGTTGTTGGGTTGCAATCTTGTCTTCTTTCAACTTAGCCAACCCCAGGGCTTCCATCATTGTGTTGGGACAGAACATTTTGACCTCTGACCAGATTTCATCCTTAAGACCACTGATAAAAAAACTCCTGTAGAATTCATGAGACAATCCTTCTGTATGATTGGCTAGTCTCTAAATTCTGTATGATACTCTCTCATAGTGCCAATTTTACAAAGTTTAGTGAGTGCTCCGCTGAAGTCATCAAAAGCACTAGGGCCAAATCGTTGCAAAATGAGTTGGCAAAAATATGTCCATTTTGGCTCATCATGAGCCTTGATGTACCAACGGTACCATTGAAGGCCTTCCTATTCCAAATGAAAGGATGCAAGTGGAACTTTTTGGACATCAAAAGTATTATGCAAACTGAAATACTGTTCTGCATGATAGATCCATCCAGTTAGATCAGTACCATTGAAGCGAGGAAATTCAAGCTTTGGACCATGGAAATTGTTGGAAGAAGAGAACCCATTGTCTGATGAAGACTCGGACTGTTGTTTGTTGTTCATGGTGGAATGCTCAAGATGGAGGCCGAGAAAATTTTCATCCAGATCCTAGAGTTTGGTTTGGATGGCTGCAAGTGCTTCCTCCATGGTTTTTTCTCCTGCGCGGGTGACCAGGAGTTTTTTTTTTTTTTTTGGAGGGGGGGGGGAATGGATAGAAAAACACAAACAAAAGCTTATTTAGTAAAGGGAAATTTGGATTTGGGAAAATCTCGGATGGGTAATTGGGGTTTCACTAGGTTTTGAACACTTTGGAATGGATAGGGAAGCATAAAATGAACATTTCAGAAGTGGGGTGAAAGAATGAGAAAATTTGTCAGAGAGGGACAAAGAAGCAGAAATTGGGAATCGACACGGTGGAAAAATTTGAGGGCGATTGGGTGAAAATCGAAGGAGTTATGGAAAACCCTAAAAATAGACAAATATGAGATTTCTGGCTTTGGGAAATGGAATTTGGGATAGGGTCCTCAGGAATGAAATATGCAGAATGGGATTGCAGGGGTGTCAGTGAAGTTTCAAGGAAAACAGAGTTAAAACAAGGGAGATATGGCGAAAAAATAGTTTTTTATTATTTTTATTTTTATTTTTATTTTTTATTTTTTTTTAGAATGGATCTGAAACGACTTTCGGAATGGATCGGAAACGACAGGATCTGGAACGGCTAAGAATGGATCGAAAATGGCTAGATATGAAACGACATTTAGAATGGATCTAAAATGGATGGATCAGAACCGGCTTTTAGAATGGATTTGCAACGGCACGGAAGTGATCAGCAACAGATGGATCTGTAATGGCGTGGAAGTGATCGGCAACAATTCAGCTAAAAATAAATTTGGACCCCAGGTATGTTTGAGTTCCTATTGGTTTAGGGGATTCACTCGGCCACCAATGTTTTCTGGCGTCTTACGTATTGGGGCAGTACCCCTCACTCCATGACTCAGGTAAAATTGATAACCACTTTGCCACAAACAACAACTCTTGGTTTACCTCACAGGTGGGAACTAGTCAATCACGTAGGGGTCGTTTCCCTTTTCGCTGGCAGGTCCTCTCAATGAGACAACTACTTCGGGGTACCTGTGGTACTCCTCACAATGAGTTCTAGGGATTATGCCCAAGTACTTCCCACAATTAAGTGGATAGGGATTATTCCCAGATCCAAAGCTGCAACAGATGCGAAAAAACATTTTGGTAGAAATTTCACCCAGTGAGCCCAAGAAAGTGCTCTGATACCAGATTTGAAGAACCTGCAACAATTAATTAATGAGAATACGTGAGATAACAGAAATAACAAAACTCGAAATCGCTTTTATTTATCGCAGGCCACTTCGAGGGGGCAACCTCCTTTGAGCAATCTCAATACAAATAACTTCACGATACCTTCATTGTCTCAACAAAAACTTATATACTAAGTCTAGGCGCCAATACCATGGGTCAATACCATGTGTCAATACAAACCATGGGCCAATACAAACTATGGACCAGTATCTTATGGTTGGTTGTACTCAAATTTTATGGAGGAACCTCATGAGATGGTGGTTCATGAGGTGCATGATAACATGCATGTGCTTGAGGATTTTTTAGATGCATATGAAGAGTTTCAATCACATATAGTTCCCTAGAGAGAAACTGAGCTTCTCCCCGGAGTGAGTCATTCCTCCATTGAGGAATCGGAAGAGCTCAGGTTTGATGGACCAGCTTATGATGGATTTGATGCATCCATTATATTGGTGGATGAGGTTTGTAGTGATAAAAATTTTGTCCATGATCATACATTATTTCCTACTATTGATTCCATGTCACTCGAGGAGGAATTTTGGGTCAAAGGTTTCTTTTTTATGGTGCCACCTGAGGAGTATGAAAATCCTATTTCTCCTTTTAATGATGGAATGTTTATATCAACTTCTTCCTTACATTGGAATCAACATACTTGGTTACCCTATGATGATACACATATTCATGGATGCATATATAGTACTCCTTTGATCCCCTTGAAGGCTCATTGTCTTCTTTACTCCACACTTGGTTGATATTTTGGAAGAAGTTCTTCATTCACCTCCTGGATGAAATCACACATGGATGATTATTTTGAAGCCTTTTTCATTATTTTGGAGCAACATTATGGGACATGGAATCTTCACATATGTCATTGGTACTCATGTGAATTGGGAACATGAAGTACAATCGGATTTACATGTGCTTGGAGAGTTTGGAGTTAAGCAAGATGGAGGCCAAGCACCTATTCATTGCCAGATATATTATGAGTTTCCTCATGGAGGAAGTTGCACAGTTTTGGAGGAGGCACATGATTTCATTTTGGTTGAGCCAACCACAAGATTGAGGGATAATGTTTTCCATGAGTTGGTTCACTTTCCTTCACCCCACATAGATATGGAAGCCATCACACATAGGTATGATTGGGTGAAGGGATTCTTTCTTTTGGTGCCACACAAGGAGAAGGAGGCTCCCACACTCTTATTTGATGAATTGATGGTTATGCCTTGGGGTTCGACAAGCACATTAGTCCTTGAACAACTTGATGAGCAGCAGTAGAGGCATCTAACTGATGTCTCCATCATGCATAGTAGTGCATTCAGTTGGAGATTTTGTTCATCCATTGATTAGGTGAATGGATACATATTGGAGCTAAGAACTCCCAAGGGTGAGTTTTTTGTTTGCATCAATGGAAATTTTTTGGACATATCATACATATTTTGTGAGCATTTTTATTGGCATATATGGATTCTATGTGATTCCTTGAATACATGGGATTGTCAGCTATGTCAATTGGATAGCAGTGATGTGAGTCTCTATGTTGGATTGCACATGGAACACAAAGAGTTTCATACTTGGTTGGAGGGACTCACAGAGGTTCGGTTTGGCATTGGAAGTGATGAACTTCTAGTTGGGTGGACTAATCTAGACATCCTCCATGATGATATATTCTTCTTGTTGATCCTGATGTTTGGAAGGATGCAGCTAAGATAGTGGGACCTTAGAATTCTTTGGAATGACAGTTTTCTACAAGTAGCATTGCCACTGGGGAACATGCAACACAAACAGTGGGATCTGGGCATTCTTCTCAACTATCTTAGTTGGGCTGAAAATTTTGTTGAAAAGAGTTAGTCATTGGGAGAATGACTATAATAAGAGTGGTGTAGCAGAAACATGGTGGAATTTTGGTTGGAGTTGGAGTTGGTTTCTTGCTTGAGGACAAGCAATATTGAGAGGGGAAGACTGTCATGTTCCCATTTTTTCAAGAACCAGGAATCAACCAATGTCACCTTAAAAACCCATGGATCCTAGTGAAAGACAATTAATTAATTGATGAGGGGGATAACATTGATAAATTACCCTAGGCAATTAAATTAACTAGGAATAAAAATTCAGACTATAGTTGTTTCAATTAATTAAAGTGAAGAGGATGTAATTATTATTTGTGTATTTAATTATTATTTACATGCGATGATGAATAGGTTTATGACAAGGGTTCATAAGGAGATAAGGTTGGCTCAATGAGTTCTTAAACAAAAGAAGAAAGTGAAAGAAAAAGAAGAGCAAAGCAAAAAAGAGTAAATTGATAAAAGTAGTGCATAAAGGAGGAAAGTGTACAAAGCAGGAAAGTACACAAAGCAAGAAAGTGAGGAAAAGCAGGAAAAATTTAGAAAGCTAAAGAGGGTGCAGTTTCCAAAAAGAACAAAATCCAGCCAATTGTAAAAAGAAGGAAACATCTAGAAAATCCAAGAGGGCACAGTTTCCAAAAAAGAGGAAAAGCTAGTCAGTAAAAAGGATGGAAAGTGCCAACTCAGTCAAGGAAGGCGCATTAGAGGAGGCTAAATAGGTTTATTGGAAATTTAACTTGCTCAACAATTCACTCGGTCTATAAAATAAGGAGGGAAAACCACATTCATATCTTTTGACACTTTATTGTTTGTATGTGAGTAAGCTCAAGCTTCTTTAGGCTTTGGTGATGCACCCTTAGCCACCTGTTGGTGTCCAGTTTGTCACTATTTTTTATCATCAAATATACTCTCAGTGGCGTTAATTGCACTATTTTTGTACAATAAATCACTCTTATTGCCATTCAAACTCTCAAACAGAGTCAGGTGTGCATTTATTTGAACATCATACGAATCGTGAATAATTATCAACATTTTTAGGGTTTATTAACAATCATCTCATATTTCTAGACATGCTTGGCAGTTAGTTTTTTCTCTACAGGCTGCGGTATTCAAACAGACATTCATTCGAACTCACTTTCACGCCAAAGATGCTAGCAGCATTTAGCCCATCGTCTAGCCCTTCGTCCCACCTGCGAGATCGTTGGTTGGCATATTCCTCGCCATCAAAAACAGAAATGGAAACATGGGTTCGGTTAGCAACGTAGTGGTTATGGTTGGTGAGCCCTGGTTCTAGAAGATTCACATCCCTGCTCGCTGAGCTTGAAAACACATCGTTTCCTCACTTCAACACTCTAGAAGACTCAATTCTCCATCCGTTTATCTTGACAGCACACACTAATGCCCACGTCGACACTCCAACAGCTCCATTCTTCCATGCTTGACCTACCAACACATGCTTCTACCCACAGTTGAAGGCAACGAACACACAGTTGTTTGCGTCAGGTAGGATCGACGCCGTGAAAGCAGGCAGGCGGCCTCTGCATTGTCGTGAATTACCAGGAAGCCGTTTTAGAGTCTTAAAGGCTGCCTATTATTAGACCAGTCGACCACTAAAGGGTCGACTTGCTCTCCCCACTGTAAAATTGTATATGTAGACCTCTTCGTGACTAAGACGAGTTAGTCTCCGAGTCTCTAGATTTTAGGCAATTGTTAGTCTTTTTAAGCTGCAAACACTATGTAACTTTTTTAGTTAATGGAATCTCCCGTGTTTTATTGTTGATACGCTGATGTTGGTGACTAAGTTGATTTAGTTTCCATCTCTGATTGCTGGGAAGGGCCCCTCATCAACCGGAGGTTTTATTTATGTTTTTCTGCATTTTCTTTTCTGCAAATAGCTAGTTCATTTTCCAGTGTATGTAATTAATTATGTTTTCATGTATATGTCATCTCTTTATCTCTCTGTAATCATTATCTTGCTGCTAACTTAATTTATGTTTCCAGAACTGATAATGGTCAACCAAGCATAGTGCTTATAGTTTGATTTCAGTCTTTTGCAAGTAGATAATTTGTTTTCAGTCTTCTGCAATTAGATAGAGTTTAGATAGTTGTTGTTTAGTTAGTTGTTGTTTCAAGCTTAGTTATAATTAGAGTTAGTTCCATTAGTTTCTTTCTCTGTATCTATAGGTTAAGTTTTATTCTTAGTTTTGTTTAACTATGTTATAGAAGTAGTTCATCTTTTCAAATAATAATTAGAATAGATTGCTTCCTACTATCTTAGTTTCTCAATAGTCTCCTCACTGACTTCTTTGCACTGTAGGTTCATCTGCATTCGCCAGCTGACCTTAAGATCATCAAAACTGCCTCTTTAATTAGTTTAATTCGTTTTCTTCCATCCGGACTGTCATTCGGACAGTCATCCGGATCGTCATTCGGACTTTCATACTTTCTGCATTGTTTTCATGCTTATTTTGAATCCAATTCTCTCGGTTTTTGAATTGTAATCTTTCTTGATTTTAATTAGCATCTTTAACCATAATTAGGACTTTGCTTTATATTCCATAAAAGTTTTAATTAAGTTTTTCATTATTCTTAGTTTCCATCTCATTTTCCTTAACTTTGTTTCTACTGTTTTTCAAGTTATGTCATTCATATATGATTTACTAATATGTTGCTGCTTTTAGATTTATCAGTCTTATTCTTAGTGTAGTTTATTCCATGCTCTTAAGATTTATTTCAGATTAGAGTTAATAATTTCATTCTCCAAGTATTCTAGTCTTAATAGTTTCTTCGTTAAGTATAGGATCAATTTCCCATTCATATAGATAATGAAGATGTTCATGAAATAGAATTTGGATCAGAAATAAATATCTTTATCAAGTTTTCTACTTGCTTCTATATAACATATCTTTATCAAGTTTTCTACTTGCTTCCAAATTGAATTCAGAAATAAATATCTTTATTAAGTTTTCTACTTGCTTCTAGATTTTACTGGTTTTATATCATTCTGCTTATGGATAGAAGATAGATCATAATGTTTAAGGTTAACTGTAATTGATCTCTTTGTAGTTTACATCTCTTTATCGAAATTAGGTTAGATTTACTTCCATTTTGTTTTACTGTTACATTTGAAAGTCATTATGATTCATTCACTCCAGTTCCTATCACATTTGACATACAACATCAAGGAGAATGGAATTAGATGCTTTAGTGTATTTTTGAAGTATTAACTGAATGCATAAGTAGTTATTGAATTCATTAATAGTTTGTAGTTTTGCTTTGAATTAACATAGTTTTCTGTTTATTTAATTTCTTATCAAATTAAGTCATTTCATAGATAGGTCTTTAATTTAATTTATAGTTGTTTCTAATTCCTAGATTAGAATCTGAAGAATTGATTAAGTAGTTTCCATTCTTGTAAAAATAGTTTGCTCTTTAATAAGTAATTGTGCTTTTTCCATTGTTTAATCATAAAGTAGAGTAGTATGACTTAATACTATTCTGATCTGTTGGTTTAGCTAGGCTTAGTTAGTTCATTTGTTATCTTTTCTGAAGTTTGACTCGATTTTTCATTTTGAAAGATCTTTCGATCTTTTCTTTATTAAACATTTCTAAGGTCTGATAAGCCGAAACTTAGGTGCCATTCTACCTCAGCATATACTGTGCCTAAACTCTAAGATTACCAACCCTAGTCAATAATTAAATATTTTGGTGATTCTTTAAGACAGTAAATACACCTCAACATTTTGGCGTCGTTGCCGAGCAGTTGTAGATAGATAGGTAGAATTCAGTTGTAGATAAATAGGACCTTCTCTTAAAAACTTAGGGATAGATTTGAATTCTCTTCTTTTGAAATTTAGAAATAGGCTAGTGGCGGGTGAGCGGTAACACAAGAGGTAAGAACCTGCGCATATTTTATAACAAGCATCTTCAAAACCCAACAGTAGTAGTGATGCAGCTAGAATTTGTTTCAGTTATAGTTTGTTTTTCATGAATAGGTCTAGAGACTCGCAAGGTAGATTTATTAAAACTAAAATTCCCACTAAAATTTCTACTAACCTATACGGGGGGCATGCCACCCCAACTACTAACTCAGCAGAAAGGTATCGGAAGACACCTAAAGGGGATAGTCCTACTTGGAAAGCAAAGGAAATCCTTTCTGGAAATCAATTAGGGGAAACCAAAGGGACATCAGAAAAGTATGTTCATAAAGAAATTCCACAGGAACCTCAAGCTCATATTGAGATTGAACGTAGACAAGAGGAAACTCCAAAGGATAAAACTTCAGAACCGTCCAACCCTCCATTAGTCCAAAAACCCAAAGACACTACTTTTTCAATAGTAGGTGGTCCAAACTTAGTAGATTTTGTTGATCCTGCACAAGTAGATGCTCTTTTTGAGAATTATGTGAACATAGTTATCTCACAGATTGAGACAACAACAGTAGGACCTTCAAAACTGGATACCCACGTAGTTGGTAATTCTCCTCCTAAAAAGAAGAATACTATTCCTGAAACAGAATGTTGGGACATCCCATATTCACCAATAAAGGATCCACCTAGGTATTCTCTCTTTGGAAATCAAATCTTCATGGAGGATGAAAATGAAGATCATGTCTGACAAGATGAAGGAGAAGGATAGGTTAGAACTAAAGGTACTTTTGGATTCTCTATCTTAGACACTGCACAAGATGTAACTATGACAAATATACCTCCCTCCTCACTACCAAACTTCTATGGGAAGAGTAGTGAGGATACGGATACATTCTTATTCGAGTTTGACATTTTGTGTAAGATTTATAATTACCTACAAGATGGCCAAAAACTAAAACTCTTTCCTGCCACATTAAAATATTCTTCTCTTCAATGGTTTATGGGATTAGGAGAATCTAGTATTAGAAGTTGGGAAGGCATGAAGAATGCATTTCTATGGAAATATCAGGAATGTTGTAGACCTAAGGACTCTCGCAATGATATCTTTAAAATTCAACAACTTGAAGATGAGATCCTAGAAGACTATCTTGAGAGATTTACCTATGTGTTACATAAATCTAAATATAGTTATGTTCGGGAAGATGCAGTAAGGACACTCTTCCTCAAGGGAATCTCAGAAGAATTCTTAGAGAACCTTAATCTCATGGCAACAGGAGATATCTCTCATCAGCCTTTTGCATGTATTTTTGAACTATGTAGGAATTTCTCTAGGAGCAAAGGGAAAGGTGGAAGACACTTTCGAGAATCTTATGCTAGGAACCCAAAAGGGAGCACATCCAGTCCTGGTGGAGTTACAAGGGTAGAGTTGGGAAACCTATTGGAAAATTTTAAAACAGATATCTTAGGAGCCATGGGTTCTCAACTAGATGCACTACAAGCTAAAAATAGTCAAGATGAAGAGCGTGCAGCAATGCGTGTTTTCTGTCCTAGGTGTAGAACTAAACATCCTCAATGAGAATGTCCATTGAATAATGTTGCAGTTTGTCACCTTTGTACAGAAGAACATTCAACTAATAATTGTCCATCATTTCCTGGGTTGCAAGATGTGTATAAGAGTGGAAACTTTGGTGAATCATCTAGGAGGCCCTAGAAACATAGAGATCAACCATCATATCAATATCCATCACAAATTCCACCCTATTACTATCCTTATCAACCTCCTCAACAATGGAATACTTCAAGTTGGCAGAATTTTCCTCCACAGTACCCTCCTTGGAATACCCAACAGCAAAAATGGCCACATGGGTGGAGAGGACAAGCTTATGCTCAACCACCTCCTACTATGCCTAACTATCCTTACCCACCTAATATTCAGCAACTTTTTCCTGGATTTACACCTCCTTCACTACCCCCTATCCCAAATCAACCTCACCATTTCCAAAACATGAATCCTCCAAGACCCACAATATTACCTGCACAACTGATACCGAATCCTAACAACAAGCCAACCCAAGCTATTAATAGCATTGGGTTGTTACCTCTTCCATCATATGCCATTTTGACCACACCAATACACGAGATTCAACTGCGGTCTAGAAGAGTTCCACAAGATCAGCCCAAGTCATCAGTTGTTATCCAAGAAGAGAACAAAGAAGAAAACACACCTACCAAAGTTTTGAATGATGCCATTCTTGAAGATGTGGTTATTTCTAAATATTCAACACACAAACATCCACATAAAGAAGTAATTCCAAGGGAAAAATCACCTCCATATTTGGAGCGTCTAGTAATAGAAAAACCTATAACTTATCCAGAGTATGATATCATTAACGAATTGAAAAATATTTTTATTAAGATCCCTTTGTTACAAGCCATTAAGAATATCCCAATCTATAGTAAAGTAATAAAGGAACTCTATATTAAAAGACCAGGGAGAAAACAAAAATACCCTCCGATGATTCATGTAATAGGAGAAATATCAGATTGCATAGCAAACCAACCTAGAATCCCAAAGTATTCAAACCCAAGAAATCGTGTGGTGACTGTTATCATTGGTAACACCGCCATAGAAAACACACTTATTGATCTAGGAGCTTCTATCAACTTGATGATTACCATAGCTTTAGAAACTCTCAATTTGGGACACTTCCTCCACCCTACCCCAACGATGCTAGAATTAGCAGATCACACTATGGTTCAACCTACTGGGATCTTAGATGACATCACTATATCAGTAGCTTCATGGGAATATCCCGTGGACTTCATGGTCATAGAATCAAAAGACCCTTCCAAAGGTCACCCCATTATTTTGGGAAGACCTTGCTTGGCTACTGCCAATGCATTTATCGGATGTAGGGATGGAGAGATTATTATCTCTAATGGGTTATCTATAAGAAAATTATCTTTATACCCACCAGCTCAGCCAGTAACTGAAAACCTGTTTTGGTTAGATTGTCCTTTTGGGGATGAGAACTTGGAAGAAATTTCCCTTGTTAGTGATTTCTCTCGGGCACTTCAAGAGAAAAATACCGAGAATGTGTTGAATCAATTTATCTCTTCCACAACATGTGTAGACTTTCCTCAGTCTTTCTCCCAACTTGACCAAATATTTGGAGATGAATTCCAAGAAAACACGAGCCTCTCAACATTTACGAGTACACCCTGTGTCTTCGCAATCAAAGAACATATAGGATCCTATACCATACCTTGTGAGGTTAGTTCCGACAAATTTCTACATATAAATGCAGGTTTAGATGAGAGTCAGCAAAAACAATTACTAAAAGTTCTCAAGAGTCAAACTAGAGCATTTTCATGGGAATATACCGACATGAAAGGTATACACCCAGATACCTGTATCCACCACATTTACACAGACTCGAACATACCTCCTATTAGGAAGCCCTAAAGAAGAATGAATCCAACCCTAAGGATATAGTAAAAGATGAATTACAAAAACTCCTTAACATCGGTTTCATTTACCCAATTTCCAAAAGTAAATGGGTGTCTCCTCTGGTGGTAGTTTCAAACAAAGTCACAGGGAAATGGCATATCTATGTTGACTTTCGAGAACTAAACAAGGCCACTCTTAAGGACTACTTTCTGTTGCCTTTCATCGATCAGGTGTTAGATACCTTATCAGGGAAACAATATTTTTCATTCCTTGATGGGTATAGTGGATACAATCAAATACTAATAGCACCTGAGGATCAAGACAAGACAACCTTTACTTGTTCTTGGGGCACATATGCCTATCGAGTGTTACCATTTTGCTTATGTAATGCACCTGCTACTTTCCAACGGGCAGTTCTAGGAATATTTGTTGACCTTATACACGACTATGTAGAATTTTATATGGATGATTTTACAGTTTATAGTAATACCTTCCAAGTAGCCCTTGATAACCTCGAAATAGTTCTTATTTGGTGCCAAGAAATGAACTTATCCCTTAGTCATGAAAAATGTAAGATGTTACTAATTGAAGGCATAGTTCTCGGACATCATGTCTCCCTTCAAGGTATCAAGGTGGATCCTGTAAGGATAGAAATAATTTTTATTCTTCCTCCTCCAAAAACTCCGGAGGAAGTAAGAAGTTTTCTTGGCCATGCATACTATTATAGACGTTTTATTGAAAATTTCACTAAGATAGCCGCACCTATGTTCAAGCTCCTCATGAAAGACACGGAATTCCAATGGAATGAACTATGTCAACATGCCTTTGAAACTCTGAAGGCAAAGCTATTAGTGGCACCAATACTTAGGGACCCAAATTGGTCCCTTCCTTTCCATATATCCACTGATGCTTTCGACATAGCTATAGGGGCAGTCTTAGGTCAAAAATAGGGACAGACATCACATGCCATTTACTTTGCTAGTAAAAATTTGACTCCTGCAGAATCGAAATACACTGTTACTGAAAAAGAGTTTCTAGTAGTATTCTATGCCATCAACAAGTTTCGTCATTATATCACAGGATATGAGATTTTTATACACACTAACCACTCCGCCATCAGGTTTTTAATGAATAAACCTATCACCAATGGCAGAGTGACTCGGTGGCTTCTTTTGTTACAAGAATTCAACATCACCATTGTTGATTGTACCGGTCGAGAGAATGTGGTAGTTGATTTTCTCTCTCGAATTCAAACTGACGATAATGCTAGTCCTGTCAATGATAGCTTCCCAGATGAACATTTATTTACTATTTCTGTTCGAACCCCATGGTTTGCAGACATAGCTAATTGTTTAGCAACTGGAAAGCTACCAAACCATCTCTCCCCACCCGAAAAACGTAAGATCATAGTTCAAAGTTCCAATTATTCTTGGGTGGATAATGATCTCTTTCGTACTGGTCTTGACGTTATTATTATATGATGTGTACGGCAGGATGAGATGGAAGAGATCCTACATGCATGTCATGGTGGACTTTGTGGCGGGCATTTTTCTGATAAGAGAACAACATACAAAGTGTTGCACTCTAGGTATTATTGGCCAAGCATTTTCAAAGATGCTACCAAGTATGTCAAGGGATGTGACAGTTTCCAAAGAATGGGTAGACCTACACCATCCGATGAGATGCCCTTACAACCCCAAGTTATGATTGATCCTTTTGAAAAATGGGCTCTAGATTTCGTTGGGACAATTTCCCCTATGTCTCACAAGAAGAAGTACATTCTAGTCTGTACAATTTATGTCACCAAGTGGGTAGAAGCCAAAGATTTATTCCGAACCACAAAGAAATCTGTGGTAGAATTCATATATGAAGAAATCTTCACCCGATTTGGTGTACCTAGGAAAATTGTAACTGATCAAGGATCTCAATTTACCTCCAAATTAATGAAAGAGATTACTGATAGATATGGTATTAGACATTGTAAATCTTCACCATATCACCCACAAGCCAATGGTCAGGTAGAATCCACTAACAAAGTATTAGAATCCATCCTGAGTAAGACTATTTAGTTACACCACAAAGACTGGGCAAATAGGCTCCCAGAAGCCTTGTGGGCTTACAGAATAACTTGGAGGAACACCCCTTGCCAAACACCTTATGAACTCGTTTATGGTAAACAAGTTATTCTACCTATTGAATTTTAATTCAAAACCTTTTGTATGGCTGCACAATTAGGGATGAATCTAGAAGAAGCACAGAGACAACGAATCTTGCAAATAAATGAACTAGACGAGATTAGGCAAGACTCTATTCAACGCACAATTTTAATACAAAACCAATGCAAAAAGGGGCATGATAAATACATTAAACAAAAACAATTCAAAACTGGATACTGGAAATTACTTTTTGATTCGAGATACAAAAACTTTAAGGGTAAATTAACTACTCATTGGATGGGTCCATATGAAATTGTTACAGCTTTTGATAATGGATCCGTTAAAATTAAGACAATTGATTATTCTCAAATTTATTTTGTTGTAAATGGACATAGACTTAGACTTTATCATCAACCAATATCTAAACAAGATTTTGTGCAGAATGCCTTACAAGAAGAGGAAATGGAGCTGGTATAAGAGGAAGTCATTCCTCCTTCCCCTAGTTCTTGAATAATTCTAGTTTATCTTCCTTTGTATATATGTAAATATGTTCTTGTTTTTCAATAATAAGAGTCATTTCTAACAACTAATTGCATTTTTTACAGGAAATTCATTTTTATGATAAGCTTATGAAATTTTGTAAATTAAAACAGGAAGACTCTTTTTCCCCTTTTCCTAAACTTCATATGTTTTTGTTTTGAATAAAATTGAATCATCTAACAAGTGGTTTTACAGTTTGATTACAAGAACCTTATAATCAACTCATGCAATATTATCTGAAAAGGGAAGTGCTCTAAAAAGAAATACTCATAGTTCTCCTTCTCTTTCGATTATTGTTGAAAATTGAAATTTATAATGAAAACTAAAGCATTCTTGATATCATTTTTAACCACTTTCTTTTATGATTTTGTATATGGTATTTGATTTAGACATGTACATTTCTGATTTATCATTAGAATAGTTGCTTAAGATCCACTTTAATTATCATGATCTTCAAAATCTCTATCTTACACCTATGGACTACTAGCTCATCCTAGACTCATTATCAAAACTTGTCTCTTAAGCACTTTTAAAAGGTAGACCAAAAGTGAGTGATCTTTTCTATTTTATGGGGAACATTACTGACCTTTTATGAAGAAGATAGACTGAGAGGTCAAAGAACAGCTTTAGTTTATTATCTTTTGACATGATCTATAATTTGGGCCATTATAAATAAGTTACTCATAAGGTTCGTGCTAAAAATTTGAATCATGTGTTTAACAGGCTTAGCATACTCTAGTGCCAACCAACTTCCTTACTAAGAATATCATTATACAAAGCAAACCCATTGGGGTACTGAATAGGCTCGCTGGCAGCGGGTCCATGCTAAGTAAAATCTTAAGCAAGGAAGCTCAGTAAATGCAAGTAAACCCATTGTGGTACTGAACAGGCTCGCTGGCAGCGGGGCTATGCTTGCATGGTACCAAGATAAACCCGACGGGGTACTGAACAGGCCTGTTGGCAGCAGGGCAATATCTGGTAAAAGAGTTTTGGTTAATGCATTGCTATTCACATGGCTCAGAAAAAAACCCTGAGTATACAAACACATGTGTAGGCCAATTATTTATACTGTTATTAGAGAATGGATGTAAGTTGGACTTGGACCCTGTCATCTAATTCAAACAATACCTAGGATATGATTATCCTAGAAATGGGACCCATAACTATAGTAAATCTCACAAACTTTACGATGAACCTTATCTATATTCTTTGGATGACAGGAGATCTTTACAATGAGTCATGTATGACTAGTTTTCGTATGGCATTTCACATCGACTGTATTGTCATTCTTCATATGGTATTCTTAAGCACTGTTGTATTCTTTTTGATGAATGTACATATCTGAATCATCTACATATATTAGTTAATATTTTATTTTCTTGCAAAAATTATCACAGCATTTTTTAGAAGTTATTGCCTGAACCATGTATTAAAAATATATGAATATTAATCAATTTTTCTTTGATGGCTTGAGGACATGCCATATTTTTGGTTTGGGGGAGGATCATCAGAACTGTTTTTACTTTCTGAATACTTATAAAGAAAAAAGTTTATTTATTTATGATAAAATGATAGGTATTTCCAGGAATAATGCGAAATAGCATAAGAAGGATTGTCCTAATCAATGAAAAATAAAGAGGAACACAACTGAAAGATCCAGAAAATTAAAGTTTACAGAATCTTTTGTGCACCAACACTCTCAGAAATTCCCTGCAAAATCAGCTTCAGTCAGCATTAGCAAGCAAATCTTGTAGAGACAAAAGTCTGTATGAAGGGTTGAATGACAGGTCGAATGCCAATCCAAATGAGGTGACGAACGAGGCAAATATATAACGATCTGAATGAAGTGTTGAATGAAACCATAGCTTATAATGGCTTTTTTAAACATGCCAAGGTATCCAAATTTGAATATTATTGATAAATCTAATTGGCTAATTATGTCAGGAATCAATTAAATGTCAATTTCGCACGTGGTCTCATTCCCTTATATATCTCGCCTCCATTAAACGAATGGATTACGCATCATTTCGATCTCCAGAATCATTGCATGGCCGCCATATGGCTTTAATTATTCTATCGTACGACTTGTCATCATATTAATCGAGTTATCATGATCTCCCACGTATAATCTACGTCTATAATTTCATTTCGAGAATTATGTTCAACCTGTCCAAAGCTCGGCTTTGGACATGGTTGAATAGATCATATCCACACATATTATCTGACTCATGCATTTCTATGTTGGCGCTCGATTCAATATTTTTGAATGACACGTGTGATCTCTTAAGCATGCACCTTGTTCATCATTCAACCATTCAAACAGACTTCAATTTAAATTGATGACTGCGTGAATTTCGCTCCATTCCTATTCATTTTCCATCTTCTCTGTTAAGTTGTGTCTCCTGCATATTTTGCATCCCCTGTACCTATTCGCATCCCTTGACCTCTGTCTAGTTATGCCGATCCGTCATGAACCTGGAATTTACCAAGATTTACTTTGCATCCCCGAGTTCAAAGAGTGTCGTGAGGTATTCCTTTGAGCCGGGTGGGGTCTGTTTCTCCACCTTCTCCAAGGCCACAACCACGAAGTTTCACTGCTGTTCGCCAAACAATTCGATGGCAAGATGGCCAAAGTTGGCCATCTCACTTTTTCTATGACGAAAGAATCGATCGCATTAGCCATGAAGCTTCCTAGGGAAGGAGCCGGTTGGCATTAACATCTCCTCCTTCCACGGAAGGCTCATGAATTTGATTTGAAGACCGAATATCAACTTGTCCCTGGAACAAAAGGATTCCATCGGTAGTGGGTCAAGCCGGAATACGTATATCCCTTGACTGTCATCATCCATCTGATCACTTGTGAGGGTAAGTTTACTATTTTTAAAGTCTTCCATTTTAGATTGCTAGCACATTTTGTTAACAATCAGACCCTCAATTTTCCATTCTATTTCCTGAAACGTTTAGAGAAAATGTCAAGCCAGGTTAGGAAGAATACTTTTAATCCCTCTGGAAGCTTCTACCATCATTGTCTTATTAAAATCTTGATCATTCACCAGCTGGAAAAGAGAGGGAAAACCTGAGATCGTTTTGTTTTTGAAATATTAAACCCTTATTTGATTGAGAAGCCTATTGCCAAATCCTCTGCTTCTCGAAAACACCATTGTTTCCAAGCCAGTATTAGTGAGCCTACCCAAGCCTCTATGCAAAAGAACAAGACACCAAGCATGTACAGTTTGATGAGAATCCCTCAAGAGATGTACACCTTGTCCATCCATCGCCTTCTCCTGAGCTTACCCTTGGTGACCCTACTTTAGAACCTTCATTTGGAATCAATTTCACTCCAAAGACGCCAGTAGCGTTCAACCCATCGTCTAGCCCGCAAGATCATTGGTTGGCATATTCCTAGTCATTAAAGACAGAAACGGAAACATGGGTTCGGTTAGCAACGTGGTGGTTATGGTTGGTGAGCCCCGGTTCTAGAAGATTCACATCCCTTCCCGCCGAGCTTAACAGCACACTGTTTCCTCACGTCAACACTCTAGAAGACTCACTTCTCCGTCTATTTAGCTTGACAGCACACGCTCATGCCCACGTCGATGCTCTAGCAGCTCCATTCTTCCACGCTCGACCTACCAGCACATGCTTCTGCCCACGATTGAAGGAAACAAACACGCAGTTGTTCGCGTCAGGTAGGATCGACGCTGTGAAAGCAGGAAGGCGGACTCTGCATTGTCGTGAATTACCAGGAAGCTGTTTTACAGTCTTAAAGACTTCCTATTATTATAGCATTCGACCGCTAAAGGGTCGACTTGCTCTCCCCATTGTAAAATTGTATATATAGACCTCTTTGTGACTGAGACGAGTTAGTCTCCAAGTCTCTATAGTTTAGGCAATTGTTAGTCTTTTTAAGCTACAAACATTGTTTAACTTTCTTAGTTAATGGAAGCTCCTGCATTTTATTGTTGATACGCTGATGTTGGTGACTAAGTTGATTTAGTTTCCATCTCTGATTGCTAGGAAGGGCCCCTCATCAATCTGAGGTTTTATTTATGTTTTTCTACATTTTCTTTTCTGCAAATAGCTAGTTCATTTTCCAGTGTATGTAATTAATTATGTTTTCCTGTATATGTCATCTATTTATCTCTCTATAATGTCTATCTTGTTGCTAACTTAATTTATGTTTCCAGAATTGATAATGGTCAACCAAGCATAGTGTTTATAGTTTGCTTTCAGTCTTTTGCAAGTAGATAATTTGTTTTCAGTCTTCTACAATTAGATAGAGTTTAGATAGTTGTTGTTTCAAGCTTAGTTATAATTAGAGTTAGTTCCATTAGTTTCTTTCTCTGTAGCTGTAGGTTAAGTTTTATTCTTAGTTTTGTTTAACTATGTTATAGAAGTAGTTCATCTTTTCAAATAATAATTAGAATAGATTGCTTCCTACTATCTTAGTTTCTCAATAGTCTTCTCACTGACTTCTTTGCACTGTAGGTTCATCTGCATTCACCATCTAACGTTAAGATCATCAAAACTGCCTCTTTCCTTAGTTTGATTTGTTTTCTTCCATCTGGACTGTCATTCGGACAGTCATCCGGATCGTCATTCAGACTTTCATACTTTCTGCATTCTTTTCATGCTTATTTTGAATCCAGTTTTCTAGGTTTTTGAATTGTAATATTTCTTGATTTTAATTAGCATATTTAACCATAATTAGGACTTTGCTTTATATTCCATAAAAGTTTTAATTAAGTTTTTCATTATTCTTAGTTTCCATCTCATTTTCCTTAACTTTGTTTCTACTGTTTTTCAAGTTATGTCATTCATATCTGATTTACTAATATGTTGTTGCTTTCAGATTTATCAATATTATTCTTAGTGTAGTTTATTCCATGCTCTTAAGATTTATTTCAAATTAGAGTTAATAATTTCATTCTCCAAGTATTCTAGTCTTAATAGTTTCTTCGTTAAGTATAGGATCAGTTTCCCATTCATACAGATAATGAAGATGTTCATGAAATAGAATTTGGATCAGAAATAAATATCTTTATCAAGTTTTCTACTTGCTTCTATATAACATATCTTTATCAAGTTTTCTACTTGCTTCCAAGTTGAATTATGAAATAAATATCTTTATTAAGTTTTCTACTTGCTTCTAGATTTTATTAGTTTTATATCATTTTGCTTATGGATAGAAGATAGATCATAATGTTTAAGGTTAACTCTAATTGGTCTCTTTGTAGTTTACTTCTCTTTATCGAAATTAGGTTAGATTTACTTCCATTTTGTTTTGTTGTTACATTTGAAAGTCATTACGATTCATTCACTCCAGTTCCTATCACATTTGACATACAACATCAAGGAGAATGGAATTAGATGCTTTAGTGTATTTTTGAAGTATTAACTGAATGCATAAGTAGTTATTGAATTCATTAATAGTTTGTAGTTTTGCTTTGAATTAATATAGTTTTCTATTTATGTAATTTATTATCAAATTAATTCATTTCATAGATAGGTCTTTAATTTCATTTACAGTTGTTTCTAATTCCTAGATTAGAATCTGAAGAATTGATTAAGTAGAGTTCCATTCTTATAAAAATAGTTTTCTCTTTAATCAGTCATTGTTCTTTTTCCATTGTTTAATCATACAATAGAGTAGTATGACTTGATATTATTCTGATCTATTGGTTTAGCTAGGCTTAGTTGGTTCATTTGTTATCTTTTCTGAAGTTTGACTCGGTTTTTCATTTTGAGAGATCTTTTGATCTTTTCTTTATTAAACATTTCTAAGGTTTGACAAGCCGAAACTTAGACGCCATTCTACCTCAACATATATTGTGCCTCAACTCTAAGATTACCAACCCTAGTCGATAATTAAATATTTTGGTGATTCTTTAAGACAGTAAATACGCCTCAACACCACCTATGGGAGATGTGCCCCATAGTTTTTGTTCCAGTATTCTACACATTATCCATTGCAGCCATTGATTTCAAATTGCAGATCTTATCCATCTATATGATTACATCCTCTCTTATGTCTATATTCTGAAGCATTGTTCTCATTCGGTGGAAACAACATTGAAGGGACGAAATGGAGGTTATGAGTTTGATTTTTCTGAGAATTTATGGGTTGTGAGACCTATTCCATTGCATCTGGAGGGTCGTTTCCAGTAATAAACATATTTTTTATTACATTGAAAAATGTGTTTTGATGACCAAGATACAACCATTCTCACTAGAGCTAAGGTTTCAATATTGAGGAGCACACGTGTGCAAATTGGAGAAGTTCTAGTTGATGAATGCACCCCTATGAGCATCCATTGAGATATGGTGATCCTTCCATGAGTATACATATTCCATGTATTCATATATTTCATATCCAGAGAATATCATGCTTCTTCTTCTCTTCTCAGACTCCTTCTACACTCAGTATTGTAAAAATTCCATGGTTAGAGATTCTCTATAAAATATGAGATCAAATTGTCTTCTTTTTTGCTCAATATTATATAATATAGTATTCTACTGTTATTTTATATGTATATAATCCATATTTACCATCATAAGGATAATTCAAGAGCCTTAGAGGCTGATTGTGCACACCTTTCACAAGATTAGTTCTCTGTGCAGTTTTATTAACTAGTTTTCTGGGATTTGCAATATATAAAGCTCGGAGTAACTATTTTCATTTATGAAGGTTTTTTTAGTCTGTATAATTCCTGTATAATCCATACCAATCCAAAAATCATATATTCCTGACCTGCTCTGGCTTTTTGAGTCCGTAAATATCAAGACTAGATCATTGGGCACCTGAATTTGACTAGTTTTGCAGTTTGATTAATTAAAAGGTATATGTATACTCAATTTCGGTTCTGTTAGTCATGATGGGTCCCTAATACATATGTAAATATCATCGCACCATCATATTGAGAACTCATGACCATATCAGTCTGTTTGGAAGATCCTGAAAACAAGCTAGTGGAGCAATCCTACATAGAACTCTTTCTCCCTTTACCTCCAAACACTACCATATCCTCCCAAATAATACGTAAATATTATCCATCATTAGATTAGGGTGTTAATTACCTGTCATCCACCTCTAGTTGATGTCAATTGTAAGTGGAAGAGTTTAGTAGGCATATGTTGGTGTTCCCATGAAGCCTTGGAGTAGACTTCATCATTGTTGATGCTCGAAACATAAATGGACCCAGTACATTGTGATTAGAAATCATAATCTAACCTATATGTTGTTGTCCTTGCTTCTATAGAATCCCTTGTACATTTTGCAGATCCAAAAGTTTCCAACAAACAAGCTCTGGGTGGGTTAACCAATGACCAGTTCTAGTTCCTTCTTCACTAGTTTTGAGAACTAGTTACTGTTTGCAATTTTCTAATTTTTAAAGTTATATTTGAGATAATATCATCTGGTATCAGATCATGGATATTACATAATGGATCCATTCCTGTCACTATCGGTTGGTCCCTAGAGTATGCATCCCCTCAATGCATTGGCAACTCTGACATGATTCATTAATGTCCCCTTGACAAGAGGTGACTCATAAATACACATTTCCCGGAATGTATATCATAAACCATATCCGATTCATGCCTCTCCATTCATGTCTATGTATCAAAATGAGGCTCCTCTTCTACATGCTCTTCCACCTTGTGCTCAACTTGAAGACTCGAGGGTGCAATCTGTGATTCCTCTTGGTCCAAACTTTCATATGGTCGGAGAGAGCTTGTGAACATGATCTCACCATCTTCAGGACTCCCACGTGATGATGGATTTTTTATTTCTTCATGATCACTTGTAGGTTGATCCATGACTGTTGATTTACCACACTCTAAACCAAACTCACCATAGAGACTTTTGGATACCTTTTTGTTGAACATACCAAATATTCCCTTTTTTATAGCAAATATTCAACCACTACAAACTATGCTCTAAGATCCGTTGTGTCTTAACGAGGTTCTTCATTAAATCCTCCCAAGTAGGATTATTTTCCTCTAGTGGCGAGGAAGGAAGGAAAGTAGGTAACATTCTGCCATCTATAATTCTTTCCATTGATGTACCCTCGTCTACACCTAATGTATGTAACTGCTTATAATATCATAATCTTATTGTGTCCCCACAGTTGGTAATAAACATTCTTGATACTAGTGAAATATACCAAATTGATATATTTTTCTATGATGTAGGTTTTGTTGAGATTCTAGGTGTTGCACATCATTTACATATTAAAATGCATAGTATCTTCCTCCCACAATATGCCTTTACGAAATATTAAAATGAAATAAAACTTACACACACAATTGGATCATTGATGTACTCATAAACTCTCATTAAAGGAGGTTGATATATTAATAAAGGACTGAATTTACATGCCTAGTAGTGTTGTAGGATAGATCTGTAAATAATAGCCTCTATGATACCATGAAAATGGTCTCCCTCAAATATTGTAGCATACAGCAATAGATTTGGGACTTGTAGACTGTATTGTTTGAATAGGTTGATGTACACAATGTTCCAAACTCATGTAGCAGTTGGTTTACTCCCAATTATATCTTCAAATCAATATTGGTATTAGAAGTGATTCTCAGGATTCCCAATGAGCCAGAATGTAGATACATTGTCCCTTCTTGTTTTGTAAATAAGTCAACTACCCATAGTGAATGAGATGAAGAATACTAATGTTCCCTTATCACTACAGTGGTATCCATTTTAATGGTGAATACAACAATGAATGTTGAGCATACTTCCTATAGAAACTTGACCCCCAATGATCCACAATAGTGCCTCTGTAATAAGTATCTTGTCCACTAGAAATGTTAATTCTCATAACAATGGTAATCTCTTCCTTCTTCCTAGAAAATGATATAAACTTCAATGAATAAATGACAATATTTTCAATAGTGGTATCCCTCTTATCATACAATCACTTTTCCAATATGAATTCAACCTTAAACAGAGAGAAAGGTAGCTGTAACAAAGCATAATACAACTCCCACGATTTGGACATTAGACACTGAATGTGCCCTTCATGTATATGCATACTTCATGGTAGAGGAATACGTGTTATTTTCTCCAAGAGGTGCACCCTCCACAAATACAACAAAAAAACACAAGTGTGCCCTTCCTGTAGAATCCAAACTCCAAGCAATGGGTGTTCCCTCTCGACAGTTGCAAATAATCTCGATCTATGCTCCAAACTCATCAATATTCTTCCAATATGAAGCGTGATGGAATATCTAAGTGATCTACTCGTCAAATTGACTAGGACGGATATATTTCACCTTCGAAACCAATGTTGGCTAGGAAAATTCACCCTCAACACTAAATCAGCTCCCAAATCTCTCATACCAATTCTCAACAATGAATAATAACAATAGATACAGAGCCAATTCACTTTTTCTCTTTTTATTTCTTTTTTAACCTTTTGCATGTCGCATGTAACATAAAGTATGCATGCATGCAATTTTAATGATGCATTTCGCATGCATTTTGAATTATGCCTTGCATGTCACATGATAATTCTAAAGTGGTCATTTTTATCCATTAATGTATTATTATCACTATTAATGGTGTTCTTTTATCCTGTGTGGCATCAATCTTGGTTAATTCCCTGATCTTCGTATCTATGGAAAATTTTCAAACCTAAATCGATGTAAATGTACCAAACATGTGTTATCTACAAACTCAATAGTTCCTCATAGTGCTCTAATTAAAAAAGAGTATATGTGTGTTGCACCTACCCCAAATATGCCTCCTAAAAACCGTTTACGGAGCATGTTAATAGTAACATCTAAAGTAGTGCCAATACAAGTAGCATCAACATGATCCTCTTGGAACATTTTATTCATATTATTTAACTGAATGGGAACATATGCAATCAAATGGATGCAAATTTGGACTTGAATTATTTTTGCCAACTCATACATATTTTTCTCCCCTAACTCCCAATCTTTTAACAAAGTGTGCACATCTTCCATAATTTTTTTTTTCTTATGCTAGCATTCCCTTCTATTGTTTTCAGTCCCTACATAGCATTCAATATATGTGAATTATATTGTTTGAAACATATTACTGAATATTCTTAAGTATAGTATTTCTCAAAATTCAAGAAAAAAAATCATATTGATTTCTTTGTTATTCACATGATTCATCCCTTTGCAACTTTTCCATCAAGGTTTTACACTCTCCTGCACTTAGATTGCAAAGAACCTTATCAATATTCCTCATTTTTTGGCTCTACATGTCACACATTAACCAATACATATTAGTGAAATTTACAAATAATTCAAACATATTAATTTGATACAAAAATTACAAATAACTTTCCTTCTTCGCGACTTTGGATGTCCTCCCATAATGTCGACTAGAATTGTTGTTGATTGAACACTTATCATGCATTTTCTATCATAAACTTATACCATTAAATAGAGAAACTATTAATTATATTATAGAAAAAAATTATATATCTTCAAAATAAAAATAAAAAACAGTCTGGCATTTCGGTGTTTTTCAGTATACAAAACCCATCTGAGTGCTTCTCATACATGACCACACCATGCACCATACATGAACACACCATTAACCACCAAAAAATAAAAATAGTCATATATGGATTTATCAATGTGATTTATTTATTATAAAGCACCAGGAATCAAAACGGTGCACTTCCACAATTAACGCATAGGTGCGTTAGCACAAGTCGAATGCACCAGCAAATGCATAAGAGTTTTTTCTATAAAAAATAAAAAATAGCAGGCCCAGCATTAGCAATATGTTATTACTATAAATGCACCAGTACGTTTAAACAAATCAAACACACCAAAAACTATGTAAGCATTTTTTTTAATTTAAAAAAAAACTGACACGGCCGACTAGGTTTCGGATTCGATCCAAGAAGTGGTCCCATCACAACCATCAACTGCATATAAAACTACAAACCCATTAAATATAAAATCTATAAAACAAAAAATCCTAATTGTGAAACAATAGAGGGATTTAAACCGTAATGTAAACTTTTGTAGCCACATACAATGAAAGGAAGCAACAAGAAAATCTAAATAGAAAAATAAATAAACCATGCATTGTGATTAATAGTAATAATGTACATAATTGAAATTGATCTTATGCAGGGTTTTGTTTGATTCAACATACCATACAAATGTCAATCTTCATAATAATATGGTTTCTCCAAACTCCTCCCCAATAACTCTCTCTTCCAAAACTGTCCCCTCAAAATTTTGGCAATACAATGAAATAGTGATTAGTTCTTTTTAATACCTTATAGAATTAGTTTTTGAAATTGAAATTCCCGCTCCTTTTTTAGTTTATGGGAAAATAATTCGTGCGAAATTTTATTTTATATTTTATGGAAATCGATGCGCTATTTACAGAGAAGCACTGGTGTGTCAAAACATGAAACACACCATCAATATATATTTTTAAAAAATTATGGAATAGCGGTGCGCTAGAAACGCATGAACGCCACAGTACACTATGTTTTCCATGACACGGCGTATTGGCATACAATAAAAGAATTAAAAAACATCATATTGTGGTGCATAAAAAAATTACGGCTTGGTGCACCTTAATGTTTTGAGCACACTGGTGTTGACAATATTGAAAACTACATAGATAACTATCGGCTATTAAATATAGCGAATATTTTCTTTTATGGGTTTTTTTGTGGATGTTCCAGCATGGTGCATATGTGGTTTAGAAGCATCATTGCATCCATTTACTCAAGACACACTAGTGCGGTGTTATTATTATGGCGCACCAGTTTAATTAAAAGGCAATATTGTAATATCATATTCTTTATTTAGGAAGCTCGAATTAGATATTATTCCATATATAAAAAGCTCAAAATTTGAGATCATGATTCACTCTAAAAAAAATAGGAAATATAATGAGCGGTGGGAAGAACCATGGGCCATAAGCATTATAATGTTTAAAATAAATGGGATGTTATTTCGACTCCTAGTTGATAAAATCATTGACAAGGGATGCAGTATTTAATGACATCCACCAGTTCTAGAATATGGAATTTTTCTTGATTCGTACTCCCTTCCAGCTGAATGGATTTTTGTGGTAATTTGATATTTCATCATAGTGGTTATATATATATATATATATATATATATATATATATATATATATATATATATATGTATATATATATATATATATATATATATAGAGAGAGAGAGAGAGAGCGCTTTGTGGTTTCCAAAATATACTTGAGCAACTATGAGGAAATACTTTGAGTTAAACTTTGATTTTTCAACATAAACCTAAATACATTTATTGCTAAATTTAAGTTGGTGGTAGTGTCTCTAGGCGGTACACAATATTAATGATAATAAAGTGTAAAATATAGAAAAAAATAATGCAAAGTAATTCTTCATGTCAAAAAATATTTAGGCATGGCATCATGATTCTCGAAAATCACTCCAAATAGGGGATATGCCACATAGTTCCACCCATCATTTCCTTTCTATGGATTGGATCCTTCTCTTCCTCAAAGATATTAAAGGATGTTGAGGGGATTTTTCATTTTTTTGTTGACACTATGGGTGCCTCTCTTTGTTCTCGTTACTCGAAAAACACTATGTTGGGGCCTACCTTCAAATCTCTAGAAGTAGAGAGAGTGGTTAGAGAAGATAGTAGGAGGATCCCTACTCATGGTGCATGGCACACACCCTATAAATACCACAACTAATATAAATGAACCACTTTCGTATTAACAGTTAGGACATGAATAATAATATTCAAATTCACTATGCCCATATCAACATTTTGGACATGAACAATAATATGTAAATGAAATTTTGTACAAATCAAAGAACCATCATATCGAGAAAAACTTACAAGATTAAGTTAATGTGGAATAGTACTTCATACCCCCTTTTTGCTAGTGATATTATTTAATCATGATTTGTGTCCATAGTGGCCCTTAATCACATATTTGACTCAACCACCTATGTTGACCATTAAAAATAATGATAGTTTAAACTAGTCCCTTGATAACATCTAAGAGTTCTTTAACGGGATGTGAAATAAAATATATGGTAATTTCAAAGAATGGGAACAATTCGGTTAATAGTTAAGGAACACAACGGAACTAAGTTTGTTAGACAGCTAAATTGTTTAAACACAACACTTTGTATTTATGTTGATAGTTTAATAAAGATAATAGGTCAAGACCCCCTTGAAATTGAAGTGTGTAATGTCTAGAGATGTATGAATTGTACATTTTTTCTTACTCTAACCATGGTTTGAATGTCATTAAAGCCTCAAAATGAGAATGTCATTAAAGGGAAAATTGAATTTTCCTATTTAGATTCATCCTCCACCATCCATAACCCCTGAAATGTTGAGAACCAACATAAAGGGTTGTATTTTAAAGTTGAGGGATGGGAGGGAGGTATTTGTTACACTTGATTTGGTTGAGATTTTTAATCCCTACCTTTATATTTTTTTCAAACCTTCAAAAAATGGAATATTTTGTTGCAAGAGAAGATATGAATAATAGATACATATGATAACTTATAATAATAATTATATTTTTTATAGGTATAATTTTATAATATGATAATGGAAATCTTGAACTCGAACTTTTTGTGTAGCTACGTTCTACCCTTGTTGTCACTAGCTCGACTATCCTTCTCAACATTTCAATCATCCTTCAAAGCTATATTTTAATTTATCCAAGATAGGTATGTGTCTCTATGTAGATGGTGCTTCCCTCATTAGTGTGAAGGTTTCTTCTTCAAGTTAGGATGCTTTTCTTCGTCCTAGCTTTGCATGTCTCTATTGAACATATTAGGACCCATAGTTCTAGAAGTGGAGGAAGCTATTAGATATAAGAAATATATCAAGGATACAATAATTTCCTTCCATTGTATTGGCCATGTTCAATAATTTATTTTCTGTCACTTTTTGATTGAAAGGTTTTCTAGTATTGTGTAATTTCTTTCAAAAATGAATCTTTGAAATACATTAAGTTTTACTTATTCTTAGTGTTGGTGGATTACAAAAACTAGTATCTTTGAAGTATGCTAAGTTTTACTTATTGTAAATGTTGGTGAAAAATGCATATTACTACCTATATGAGGATATGTGTAGAAATTCACCTTCTAGAGGACTACCATAGGACATGTTGTTAGAATCCATTGACTATGTGTAAAAACCTAGGTTATGAGAATATTTCTTCCTAGTGTACATCTTTCTTTAAATACATTATAGTTAATTTCTCTAAATGAAAATATGAAAATAAGAAGGAATGCCAAAATTTTATTAGGTCACTCACTAAAAGGTGGAACATCCATTAGCATACTTGGTGGAATTTGAGGCTGTAGTGGAGATTTTTCACCTGGATTTCAAATAAGATGCCCCAATGTAAAACAAAAAAAGGATGTATCGTTATACATTGAAAAATCGATCCCCTCCCTTTTGTAGGGAACCCAACTTTTAGAGGAGAAACTTAGGGACATTATAGGCCCTTAAGAAATGAAGGATCTCAACTAGATGTTTAAGGTAAAATAAAATATGAAACTATTAGAATTAGTGAGGAGAATGCAATAGGGTACAAAGATGTACTCTTATCCATGTGCCATGCACTTTGTTCTATAAAATTCCCAAGGATTTGATTTAGTGAACAAATAAGAAATTTAAAAAGAATTACAAGGTTAGTTATAAGTATATGATGACCAAACCTATGAAGGGGAAGAATTGACATCAAGGTAATAAGAAAAGTGTTTTCAATGTAATGTTTTTGTGTGTTTCTATATAATTAGTTTGTAAAGATATACCTTGCTTACAAAGATAAAGATAAAATTCTATATGAAAAAAAAAAAAAAACTTGACCCAATCCTATCCTATTTGGGGATGGGGAGAAAGCTTGATTTTAGAAGATCTTTTGAATTTTCTTGGGTACATTGTATTACAGTTGTATGGGTTAAGCCATGACTAATTTTATTTATCTATATAATTTTTTTCTACTTTAAAAAATAATAATAATAGTTGTTGGAAAAAAAGGGTAGGTCAATCCAAGTACTATTAAATGAATTTTGGTTATTTAACATGACTCTCTCTAAAGAGACACGCTTGGTTGTAGGTAAAACAATTGTTGGGAAGTGGATTTATAATCATGTATTTATTGGTTTTCCTTGGCCATATTTATATTCCCTTTTATAGTTTTTGTGTGCGTGGGGTGAGAGAGAGAGAGAGACAGAGAGAGAGAGATTAATTGCTCCCATCCTGTATGTTACATGTGCTTTATGTGGATGTGATAATTAATTATTAATGTAAAATTGAACTTCAAGCATTATGTTGTCTAATTAATAATTAATCAAATAATGTTAAAGTTTGATTAGAGGAAACATTCTAATCATAGAATGGTTTATTATCTAATATTAATTATTATTTTTGTCCTTAGTGCATCCTTTTGGTGTTTGGCTTGTTGGTGCTTCATTTGTAACAAATCCTTAATGCTTTTACTAAATATTATAATTATGGTAGTTGTACAAGAATTTATTTGTGAGCATAGACACAAACCTCTACTTTTTTGGCTTATATAATTGTTCTTGAGGTTTTCAATAAAGACCCAGGTTCTTCACGGTTCAAGGAACCAACAAAACCCCTTTTCACCAGCCCTTTCGGCAACTGCCTACGAATAGGATGAGGTCTCACCCGAGATGGAACTATGGGGGAGCTATGGAATCAAGTTTCCACAACTACGTGATGAGTTGTTGAGACAAAACTACTATGCAGTGCACTGCAGAGCTCGCGCAGAAGACTGAGGACTGCGCGACGATAGCCTACGTCGCAGTCAACACTTCTACAAGCTAAGATGATTGCACTAATAGCGCGTCCAATGACCGCGCGGTGAGGGTAGGAGTCAATCAACAGGACATCGCAACAGACTTATACGCTCCCTCTTCGGCCTTAACCGTTATTGACAACTTTACTTAGTACTTATTCATTCATCTACTACCTTAGATCATTCAGTCTCATAACTTATGTAATGGGACAAAACACACTACTTTGTGCACACCCATTGCTCCGCTTCAAGGGAGTCGCATGGAGCGAATTCTCCAACTTAACTGGTTATCTAAATGACTTATGCATTCGTTAACTCAGAAATACTACGCATTCAACATTCATCCATACATGTGGTATTTAACATATTATTCCCATCTCATTCCATGGTGAATACATATAAAAGCATGAACATATCAACTGATAAATGAGAATTCAAGCATTCATTGTAAGCAAACATACAAGTGCAAACACATAAACAATCACATTGCACAAGATTTAAAGTGGTTCACCCCCAATATGGGAGCTACATCCATAGGAACTATTGTTGTATTAGTCTTTGGGAAGGGTACAACCGTTCTATTCTGCGCACTCAGCTGCAGACTCTCTTCTCTCTCAATAGGCCTCTGCACACACAACTTGCAGAGCCTTTACAAAATTGTCTCTCATAGAATATTTCTCAATACTAATCAATAATAGAGAATCAACAACCCTTTCCCTTACAAAATATGCCTTATTTATAGATCATGGCCATAGGTCATGTATTTACATTCTAAAGGCAAAAAACCTTAGGTTTACAAAACTGTCATGGTTTTCCCTTAACCGGACTAATGGTTTCTGGTAGTGAATCTTCCGTCGTGGCCACCTCCACGCATGCTCACATTGCTATCAGTCTCCCTGTTGTGTGCATGCCAACAGGTCGCTTTCATTGAGCCATTCTTCTTATAACGGCCTTATGTGACTAGTTTGTGTAGTGGTTCTTTACATGTGCGACCAGTCGCTTTCCTTCCACATTGCTCCTTACCCATCGCCTAGCAATCATGGAGGATCTTTACCAAAAATAGACCACCGATGGTCTAACCAGAATATATGTCGTCTTCCGTCCATCATTCTTCCTTGCTGGATCTCCGTAGATCGGGCTCATCACAACGCTGTCTCCTCGTAGCACTGTACTTCGTAGCTCTTCCGACACTGCGTTGCACTCAACTTCGCAGCATCCCAAAACTGACTTGTCCAAAAAGCCTCCAGCTGAACTGCGCTTAGCTCCGCAGTTCCAAAATATGACTTGCTGAAAAATGCCCCACTTGGGCCAAGCCCAACAAGCCCCTAACACTTACATGTGGCTCGTCCTTGAGCCACCTTCAACTTCTTCTTCCCTTAGCTGTTTCTCCTCTTTTGGAGCTAGCTTCGCAACGAACTCATTGTATGTGACAATCAACTTTTCAACTCCTTCCTTAGTGTCTTGCTCAACTTGTTTGACGGTTTCCAACATCTCAGGTGTTATTTCATCATCGGCTTGTCCTTCCACTTGTTCTTGACCTTGGCACAGCTCCTTTAACTTCTCCTCAATCTCTTGCGAGATCATGTGGGATTCCTCCAGCAAGGGTTGCGACTTGTCTGTCATTTCACTCTCTCTTTTTCTTAATGCTTCAACTTCTTTTTTCAGGCTCTAGACTTCCTTGTACCTCTGTAGTCTTTCTCTTGGCTTCAGCACTTTAACTTCTATGTCCAGCAGTTCTAATGCTGCCTGCCTATCCTTCATAGTGTTCTTGATTTCCAACAATGCTGGATCCTCTTCGAGGGAAGTGAATTCCTTTGAAGCCTCATCTAACAGACTTTGGCACTTAGCCACCTCGGTGGCTATACTTTCTGCTACGACCTTCATTTCTTTTTCTCTTAACTGTTGTTGATCAGGTGGAGTCTGTGCTTCCAACGCAGCAATATTTGCTTCATAACTGATTTCCATATCCTTCATCTATGCCTTAAGCTCGCTAACCACTTCGCCAATATTAACGACAGTGTCCGCGGGGTTTGGATCCACGTCGCACTCCGATATGTCCTTGGCTACTGCAGTGATTGTAGACTTCTAGTCTCTTCCGTCGGTCATGCTCGTCTTGCAATTCCATAGCCCTCTGTGAGCTAGCTTATTCCAACTACTTATTATTTGCTTGCAGCTAAGCTTGCTAGTTTAGAGCATCCATACTGCGCTCATGAATCTCCTCAACAACCTACAGATGCAGATTGTGCAGACCGGGCAGTGGTATTTTCGCAATATCAAGCTCCACATGCTCTAGGTTTTTCGTACCCAAAATTAATTGTTCTAGCAGTGGAAGCCTCACACTTAAGGGATCAAGATGGAAAATGCGGGACTTCGCAGGCATAGTCAGGGCTAACTGCGGTGTCTTCTGCTGCAGAGTGCCTCCTGACTTCCCTTCTGAATCTGAGTCCTGCGGCAAGGGTAATATTTTCTATACTTCTTCAATTTTTTCTGTAATTCCTTGCAGCGTGGTCAAATTTTTCTGTAGACTTTGTTGGATGGCCTCAGTCTTTTTATCTTTTTTCAATCATTATGTCTTCCATCTGTTCTGTGACCTTTGTCGTGATCTTGTCAAAATCATCATCATGAAGTATTGCTTCTGATTGGCCTTTATTTGCTCTCTGCTTCTTCCTCGATCCCTTTGGCTGTACAGGTCTCTCAGCTTCCTTCCTTTTTCCCGTCTCTTTTTCTTCAATAATGGGACATGGAATGGGGTTTTCCTCGCCAGAGTCACTTTGGATATCCACAATTTCAACTCGAAATTCGGCAGGCCATTCTTTCATAGTGTTTTCAATCTCTTCTTCAGTCATATGGTATCTTCCTACGAACCATTCTGGGTTCTTTGTCTGTGCGTTGGCTAAAATATGAATAGAACGCATGTCAGCATAAAAATTTACAGTGTGAATATACTTGCGCGTTACCTCTTTTGTTATCCACGGTGTGACGATAATGGCCTCGCACAGCTTCTCATAATAGGTATAGAAGGCCTCGGCTATCGCGTGCTACCTTTGTGAATTCAAGTTCGCCCAAAGGTTTGCATAGCGGGATCCTCTGCAATCACTGCTATCGGTTATTATGCCAACGTATTCCTTCGGGTCCTTCCACCCTACGAAGGCAATCAGGACTATTAACCATGTGAAATGGAAGTTACCACCATGTACCTGTGTATCATTCAACTCCTCCAGGAACTCATTCAATAGGTATTGACACCAGTTGAATCGTCCACCCTCCGCAACTACTTCCCCAAGCAATACTGTTCCCGCAGGCACCTCCAATGGCCTTGCTTTTCTCAGAATCTTGCCAACTAACAGTTGCGTGATAAACCACGTGGTCTTATCATATATATCCTCCATCTGAAATCCTCTCTTGCCTTTGATGATGGTTTGTGTTTTCTTCATCTTCGCTGCAACTTCTTTGTCTCTGCTCTTTCCTTGAAAGAACTGCTTCAGATCTTCACCTCTTTTTCTCAATGCAATGATCCGGTGGATTAAGTCAATGTTCAGGTTGATATTGTGGTCAAGCCACAAATATACTTGGTGGATGCGTGACATCAGAGTTCGCACCACCGCATTCATCTCTAGCGTTCTGTCAAAGTGTGGGAGTCTTAATAAGTTGAGTAATCCCGATGCGACTACTCTGGATAGCCAACTTTCTGCAACCAAGGTAAGGTTTCCCTTCACGTCTTTCTTCTAACACTTGTACTGGTCGGGATGAAACTGTGGGAACTTAGGTTCATTGGGATCCTTTTGCATCTGAAGCAGATCTTAGTCCTCCCACTTACATTCTTGGATCTTACCCAACAGATTTTTGTCCACCTCAACATGCTTCGAAATGGGTGATAACGGAATCTCGTACTTGGCATTCTTTATCAATTTCATGGCTGGTGCATCCTGTGCATGTGGACAATTCTATTTAGGGGTTAGCTTCAAAGGCATATCCTTGTCATCCAGAGGGGTTGTGGGACTGTAGAACTCATATTGGGTTGCTTCATTTTTGGCCCCATTGGATCTTTACCTTTGTCTTGCATTGCTAGAGCATGTCTTGGTGATCTTCTAGACACTTGACCTTGTTCTATGACAACTTTCTTAATGGGGGTTCTCATCAACCATTTGATTCCGCTGTAACTGAATACCTTCACAGTCTTCTGGACCGTGAACTCTTCCTCAATAGAGGACCTCTCAGACATTCATTGCACGGATATGGGAAAAGCAATGGTATCTATGATAACTTGTTGTAGACAATCACACAGTATAGCTCACAGAAAATTCAAGGGTTTCGGTAACGCCCGCGATTCCAAATACAACAATATTTATAGGCACAGCTAGCCTCCTTTGCGCCCCTCAACAGCTAGATAAGCATTAAATGCGGTATCCATTGGCCAAATCCGGTGACGATTTTGGTCCCGTCCTTGATTAACTCATTCAGAACGGATATTTCTGCATTAAATGCTCGAGCGGTCGCTGGCAAAGTACTGTATAACGACTATTTTTGCGACCGACATTCTAACGATTACTTTTCTGGCATGTTGTGTTGAACTGCGCGGTAGACCATTACGACTTCGACGCAGTTACTTCATGGTGCCTGATTTTTTGCTTTGAACTTAGCCTCCTTTCTCATTCAACTTGATCTTCACATTTGCAGTATGGTCTTTGAAACTGCGTGGTTCCTTTTTTCTTTTTCTCTTTTTCTCTTTTTCTCTTTTCATTTTTTTTTTTTGGTGCAACTTCACTGCTTAACAAGTGATGTGTGGTACATACATTTTCCTTGTCATACTTCACGTATAGGCTCTTCCCCATTTCTAGTGCCCAATTTTAACTGTACTTGACACTTAGAAATTTCCTCATTTTCTAATCATTAGGGGTTCTGTGAAGCAAGACTATCCCGATAGGGTTTTAGTCTGCTTCCATTGACTAGACCGGGAAATATATCTCCTACTAACATGGAAAACTAGACTGCGCCACCATTAGTTACATGTAAAATAGTATATGGACCAAGCCAATGCATCTTAAACTTTCCAGGAAACTTCATAAAATTGCTATCATATAGGAGGACTATATCACCTACCTGGAAAGACTTTTTTTTGATGTGGCGATCATCCCATGCATTTTCTCTTTCTTTATGCACTTGTTGGTGAAAGCCTGCGATGAAGCGATCCTCCTCCAGACCAACCAAGTGTAGAATCCTTTCTTCTAGTGCGTCACGATCTGCCATTCCTATGAATGCAGATATTCTCAAGCTGGGAACAATGTACTCCATTGTAATTATTGCTTCCTGTCCATCGGCCAGCCTAAAAGGTGTGTGGCCAGTCAACGTTTTGCAACTAGTTCTATATGCCCATAAGAAAGCTGGAATGCGTAGGACCCAATCATCCCTATTCACATTGCATACCTTAGTTAGCGCATTCTCCAGTACTTTATTGAACGCTTCAACAGTTCCATTTGCTTGCGGATGATATGGCATACTTCACTGATGATGAATGTGGAACTCTTCTGTCAATGCCTCAGTGGTTCTATTCAAAAAGTGAGTGCCCTGATCACTCATCAAAATCTTCGGACATCCAAACCTAGTAAGGATGTCTTCAAATATGAAATGCGCGGCAGTACCTATGCTACAGTCCTTCACTGGCTTTGCTTCTGCCCATCTGGTAAGGTAATCAATTGCTGTAATAATGTACCTCACTCCAGTTCTCTTTCCCGGTGGGTTTATAGGTCCCACAAAATCAATGGAAAATTTCTCAAATGCCTGTAATGTCAACTATGGATTCAATGGAATTTCATCTCTTCGTGACGACCTTCTTGTCCTCTGACAGACATCGCAGCTCTGGCAGTGTTCCTTTGCATCTTTATGAATAGTAGGCCACCATAACCTTACTCGCAATATCTTATGCACAGTAGCTCATCCTGAGTAGTTACGTCCTTCTACTCCTGAATGTGCATCAACCAGTATGAATGGTTTCTCATGCTCTAACACACACTTGCGCAGTACTTCATCTGGCCCCAATTTGTATAGTTGTCCGGAAATTATGGTGAAGTATGCTACTCTTACTACCAGCTGCTTCTTCTGCTACGTAGTAAACTCTATGGGTGCCAACCCAGTAGTAAAAAATTCTATGATATCTTTATAGTATTCATCAACTATCTGAATAGCAAACAACTGCACATCAGGCAGATTGTCTTCAAGGTTCGTGGGCTCTTCTCTTGACTCAACCCTTGATAGATGATTAGGTCCTAAGTTCAGTCTACCAGGCTTAACCACTATTTCAAAGTCATACTCCTGAAAGAGTAACAACCATCTGCAGATTCTCCCCCATAACACTGGCTTGTTGACCAGGTATTTCAAAGTAGAATGATCAGTGAACATAGAGAAGTGCGCACCAAGCAAGTAGTGCTTGAACTTTTGCAGTGCATAGAACATAGCTAGGCCTTCTCTCTTAGTGGTGGTATAATTCTTCTCTGCAGATGAGAGCTTCTTGCTCGAAAATGCAATGGGATGGTCAATACCTCCCTCTCCTGGTTGTGCTAAGACAACTCCCAATGCTATACATGAAGCATCAACATGGACATGGAATGGCTTCTCCCAGTCTAGAAACACTAGGATCGGTGCAGTTACCATTTTCTCTTTTAATGTGTCAAATCCTTGCTCACATCCTGCGTTCCAGATGAACAACGCATCTTTCTTTAACAGCTTCTCCATAGTTGCGGTTATCTACGCATAACCCTTTATAAACTTCCTGTAGTAACCGGTATGCCCCAATTTGGTGCACAATTGCTTTACTGAATTCGGTGTTGGCAAGTTTACAATAACTGTGATCTTTGCAGGATCAACCATCAATCCCTTCTTGCACACAATGTGTCCCAACAGAATCCCATAGGGTACACAAAAAATACACTTCTTTAAGTTTAATGACATTTGATGTTGTTTGCACTTTTCTAGCATCAATCTGAGATTTGCGCAATGGTCCTTCAGCAACCCAAATACTGTCAGGTCATCAAAGTAAGCTTCTAAAAACTTGTGCATAAAATCTTTAAATGTTGCGACCACAACTCTGGAAATGATGGTAGGTGCATTCTTCAGACTAAAAGGCATTAATGTGTATTGGAACGACCCCATTTAGTGGAAAAAGTGGTCTTGTGTCTATCCGCGGGATCAATTCTTATTTGATGATATCCGAAAAATCCATCAGTAAAGGAATATGCCTCATTTCCTCCAACATTATCGAGAACCTCATCAGTAAAGGGAGTAGGAAATGTTAGTTTTTCAGAATTTACTTCAATATGATCTAGGATCTTAACTGAGAGAACAACATGTACAACATATCCACATCATATCAATCATGGACACAATAATGCAAGCACACAAGAGACACAGAGTTTACTTGCGGAAAACCATAAAGGTGAAAAACCCCAATAACTTCCTCAGAGATAGATAGAGAAATGATACAACCCAAGCATAAGATATAGACATCTCCTAGCAGCAGCTTCTCCTCCTCCACAAGTGTGCCACTCTCCAAAGAGTGTGTGTGAGAATAGAATGATCAATCAGAGTGCCTCCTGCACTCTATTTATACTTGACTTGACTTTCCTAATAACCTTTACTAGGTTGGCCTCAACTTAACCACATAACACAATGCTGACTGGGCTGACACCCAATAGGGTCGTCTAATAACCCTTTGACCCACATGGCTGACCCCCAATAGGGTGGTCTAATAACCCTTCGACCCACATGACTTATACAGGGCCGACCCCAACAAGGTGGTCTAATAACCCATCAAGTATAAGTTACGATGCTTACAATATAAATGACGACACTTCTGTATAGAGGAATAATAACATCTCTATAGGAATACAAACACTTCCGTATAGAGGAATAATACCATCTCTATAGGAGTACAATATACATATATGAAATACATTCCGAAGTTATATATACATCAACACTCCCTCTTAACTAGGAAGGTATTTCTCGACACGGGTCTTCTAGCACAAGTCTTCTTCTCTGGATCATCGTCACTGGATAATCGTCATCGAGTCATTATCATCATCACTGCTGCTGCTATCTCAATCAATCTATAAATCTACTCGTCATAGGAAGTTATACAAAGCCAATCCTTTTTCATACTGGGTGTAGGCCCACCACCTACAGGTCTTCATCATCACTAGCCATACTGTGGAATCCTTAAGACTTATTACGTTCATCTCAAAACCTCGAAAGAGCATCCCAGGCTGTTACGGGTACACAACTCTGACCTATAGGATCTCCCAGGATCTTTTACATGTGACAGTCACAAAACCTTAAAAAGGTGTCTTTCCAAGCAAGAACCCTAAAGAGCATCTGAGGCCTTTTTCATCCTGTCCAGATCTCCAGGTCTGATTACATGTGACTCCTACCACAAAACCTTAAAAGGGTGTCTTGCAAAGAAAGAACCCTAAAGAGCATCTGAGGCCTTTTTCATCCTGTCCATATCTCCAGGTCTGATTACATGTGGTCATGGCAATGCCTCGAAAGAGCATCTGAGGCATTTTTCATCCTGTCCATATCTCCCAGGTCTACTTACATGCCATGGGACAATGCCTCGAAAGAGCATCTGAGGCCTTTTTCATCCTATCCAGATCTCCCAGGTCTACTTACATGTCCTCCCAGAGCAATGCCTTGAAAGAGCATCTGAGGCCTTTTTCATCCTGTCCAGATCTCCCAGGTCTACTTACATGCTCATCTGCACAACCTGTCCATGGCCACAGAGTATCAACCTGATACTCACCATACATCATCCTAATGTACACATGATCATCCTGATCATCAAATGGAATCATCTTGTTGCATGTCATCTGGAGCAACATCCTGAAGCTCATCATCCATGATCATCCTGATAATACAATGCATCCACCTGATGCATGTACAGTATCTGCCTGATACATATCATCATACATGATCTACTTGATCATACAATGTATCCACCTGATACATCTACAGATACATACACATGATCCAACTGATCATATCCAGCATCCAACATGATGCGTACATACATATACATATAAATGATCCAACTGATCATATCCAACATCCAACATGATGTGTACATACATATACATATAAATGATCCAACCGATCATATCAAGCATCCAACATGATGCATATATACACATACAGAGCAGTAACTAGAGCATCATCCTGATGCTCATCATCTAGCGCTTACATCCATAGCCATGTGAAGGATCCTCCTCTCATCATGCTTGGAATGGATCCAGCAAATGTGTCCATCACTTCTTCCTCAAAGTGTCATTAATCTGAAGAACACCAAGCCTCTCTCTGAAGTACTCGAACTTCACTCTGGATAGTGGTTTCGTCAGTACATCTGCAATCTGCTCATCCGTCGCAATATACAGGAGCTTCGCTGCTCCTCTCTGCACCATATCCCTGATATAGTGATATTTGATCTCAATGTGTTTCGACCTGTCGTGGAACACCAGATTCTCAGACAGCTTCACACAACTCTGGTTGTCACAAAAGATACCAATAGCCTCTAGCAGGAGATCAAATAACTCAGAGAGTAACTTCCTCATCCATACTTCCTCACAACTAGCCGAACAAGCTGCAACATACTCTGCCTCGGCTGTACTCAGTGCTATGCAGGACTGCTTCCTACTAAACCAAGAGATCACACCTGATCCCATACTGAAGCAGCACCCAGATGTGCTCTTCCTATCTACAGCACTGCCTGCCCAATCTGAATCAACATAACCCTGCAGGTTAAACTTTTGATTCGCATCATACTTGATCCCATAATCAATTGTACCCTTCAGGTACCTCAAAATATGATTTGCAGCAACCAGGTGAACACCTCTAGGATCCGTCAATAACTGGCTCAATGTGTTCGCCGCAAAGCAAATATCTGGTCTAGTGTTCGTCAGGTACATCAAGGACCCAATCATCTGACGATACATAGTAACATGAACCGGATCAGATGAAGCATCACACAAAAGCTTCAGGTTCGATGCCATAGGTGTGGCCATGGCCTTGCAGTCCATCATCCCGAACCTCTTCAGGATCTCTATTGCATACTTTCCTTATCCAAGGAAGATACCATTTGCACTCTGCCACACCTCCATCCCTAGAAAATAGTGTATCATCCCCAAGTCCTTCAACTCAAACTCAACAGCAAGCTTCCGCTGCATGTCGGCAATCAATCTATCATTACCTGTTACAAACAGATCATCTACATACAACAGTAGTATCACAGGATTTCCTTCCTCAACCTTGTAGTAAAGGTTGTAATCCGCTTTACTCTTGGTAAAACCCAAACTAGATAGAAATTTTTCTATACTCCCATACCAAGTCCTAGGAGCTTGCTTCAAGCCATACAAGGATTTCTTCAACCTGCACACATATGACTTCCTGTCATGTGTCTCAAAACTAAGTGGCTTCTCCACATACACTTCCTCCTCAACTACACCATTCAAGAAAGCAGTCTTGAAATCCATCTGATGTATCTTCCATTTCATCACTGCAGCCAGAGCAAGTACTGATCTAATGGAAGTGTATCTAGCTACAGGAGCAAAAGTTTCTTCATAGTCAATTCCTTCTTTCTGGGAGAAGCCATGAGATACAAATCTCACTTTGTATTTCTCTATGCTGCCATCTGCAACATGCTTGATCTTGTAGATCCATTTGGATGTCACAACAGACTTCCCTTCAAGTCTTGGGACCACATCCCAAACATCATTCTTCATGATCGACTAGTACTCCTCGATCAAGGCATACTTCCCGAATCCTGGGAACTTCAATATTTTCAATAGATAACTTTGTTGCTGGAACAAATGTTGTAGTCCTTCTTTTGTAGGTGATGGTATATGATCTTTCCTACAAAACAAGTTAAATTTCATGATTAGAAACATCCCATAGTTTTCAGAACAAATTCTTACACATAAATAAATGTCATACAGTCATGCAATTATTTTAGCCAATGCTTCAATACAACATTCATCCATATGCTGTAACTTTCTAGATGCCTCCCAATCTCTACCAGAACATTGTTAAGAGTTTGCACTACTCCCAACATGTCAGCAAAGAGGTTTCATTCGAGATAAGTAGCGATGGAATGTTGTACAGTGCCATAGGACACTTACCCATCACATGCATATTAGTAGTATACTGTTCATTAATGCAATTATTCTAATATGCATAATACACAACCTAAGTCTAGGAAGATAAGCATATACATCATTGAACAACATTATTTAAACAAACAAATATGTAAGAAATGACAATTCAAATACTTATCTTTGTTTGGTTGTTGGGTGGACTCCCTCTGAATCTTTGCAACTCCATTCTGATGTGGATTGTGAGAAGTGGTCGACTCCCTCTGAATATCTCCATCCTTGCAAAAACTACTGGAGTGTGCTCCCTCTTGATCTTTGTTTCCTGGATTACCTGTCCTTGAACTTATATCCATCCTCGATCACTATGCATGCTTACAAGTATCATTATTGTGATATCCTCGAGATCTCATACATAATCATACATTTATTAGTATATTCTCAATACTATCAAAACACAATAACCTTAAGCATGTATAGTCATGATCATTTCAAACAGAAATAATAAGCATTAGTATTCAAGGACTCTTATGGTTAGTCATATCATAAATTAAAGTAAGAAACATAATATGCCTAAACCCGTGATTACTCAAACCTATACTTTCATGACTCTTCTAGTTAGTCATATCATCAATTAAGGTAAGAAACATAATATGCATAAACCCGCGATTACTCAAACCTATATTTTCATGACTCTTTTGGTTAGTCATGTCATCAATTAAGGTAAGAAACATAATATGCATACACCCATGATTATTCAAACCTATGAATAATCATTATCAATCATGCCATGTATACTTATATAAGAGATCCTATCACAAGGTAGGATTCTAACTTGATATAGGAAAAACATACCTAGATTAATATGTTAGCTGGTTATTGTCTAACATACCCACATGATGTCTTCGTGACTTGTGCTAGTAACCTGCATATCTCATAGGTTAACCATTATAGAACCAATTTATACATACCTCGTAAATAGATCTTCTAAGTGATCCATGACAATGGATGAATCTTTGTCTTCATGTCACCATGATCATATGTTCTTGAACTAGAACATGATTTGTCTTTCTTGGTGTACCTTTCATGTTAGCAGACAACATAAACCTTATACAACACCATAATGCATTAGTACAATCATAAGTGTCAACACCCTAATCAATGAATATCTTCTATCATGCATTCATAATTTTATTAAGGTGATACGACAAGTCTAAATTTAATCAAGATTGTGCTAACCGTAATAAAATGAAGACAAACATACCATAAACTTAATCATGAACAAATCTCGAAACATACCTGTATAAGTCATACCTGTCGAGATTGCTTGTGATCTTCTTATGTAAGGCCTTAGCGTCATCTCCCTCTGAAACAAGAACTTCTTCACTTATGCAGGTGACCAAATGATTCTCTTCTAGGATTAAACCAATCCACTTGATTTGCAGGAACTGGATCTGGAGCTGGATTAGGGTTTGTCAGAGAAACCCTAAAAATTCAAACTTTGAATTTCAAACTTCTGAAAGGATAAAAAGATGTGCCTTGATGATTTGATTAAGTCGGTATACTCAGAATTTGAAAACTGCAAAGTTTCACCTCTCAAAATTGCCTTTGAGAATTATGGATCTTCTGGATAGGATCCCGAACTAGGGTTTGATAAATCACACCCTTCTATCCAACCAAAAGGTTTGATCCAAAGCTCTAAACTTCGATTTTTCTGAGGAGCTTTCATCCGTGGTCACAGACTTCAAAAATTCCAACTTTTGTAGAAGCCCTAATTTTCCATTTTTTCGATCAAAGTCTCGAACTAGGGTTTGATCAAGCCCGTCCTTCTACCCAACCAATTTGATGTTGGTCTCTAAATTTTTATTTTGATGAGTATCATTCATCCATGGTCTCTGATTACAAAAATACCAACTTTCTCGGAAACCCTAATTCCCGGAGCCATGAATGAAGGTGCTAAAAAATAATTATGTTTTGACAGAAATATGCACCTGATTGTCTCTGGTGTAAATCCGAACTTTCCAATCCACCGGGTCTGAAAATTTTTCCTGTGGTAGCCTGACCTATCAGTTTTCCAACCCCACAAGTCTGAACTCAATTGGATTCTCTGAGAGAGATTTATTCCAAGTGTCACAACATGACCTGTTTATGGGATAAAAACAGGAGAGTGAACTTGTACGGCGTTCCATGTGTCACTGGATCGGTTTCGGCCTCTGAAAAAGTTACCTAAGAAAGTATAGTCTGTGTACTACCTATCACATTTTACTAAATTTCATTTGGAGCTTCCTAGCCCAATTTATGACCTTTTTTCCTAGGTCACCTGTTTATGACTCAGATCTGGAAGAGGTAGAAACCCTAGATTGTACAGATCATAAAACACAAAGTACAATGAATTAGAAGTTGTCCTTTGGACACAAGGTACATGGAGATCGTATCTTCGACCTGTAAAAGTTTCATATCCGAAAACTTCGCCAAAATGGATTTATAGCGAAAGTTCTACGATGATGGATTTTTTCTATATCAAGCCCTAGCATCGCAAGTGCAACAAGTGTCATACATGTCATACCATGACTTCGTTCAGGCTATCTTTGATACCATGTTAGTTTTTCAGAATTTAATTCAATATGATCTAGGATATTAACTGAGAGAACAACATGTACAGCATATCTATAGCATATCAATCATGGACACAACAATGCAAGCACACAAGAGACACAGAGTTTACTTGGGGAAAACCATAAAGGTGAAAAACCCCAATAACTTCCTCAGAGATAGATAGAGAAATGATACAACCCAAGCATAAGAGATAGACATCTCCTAGCAGAAGCTTCTCCTACTCCACAAGTGCACCACTCTCCAAAGAGTGTGTGTGAGAATAGAATGATCAAATAGAGTGCATCCCGCACTCTATTTATACTTGACTTGACTTGCCTAATAACCTTTACTAGGTCAGCCTCAACTTAACCACATAACACAATGCTGACTGGGCCGACACCCAATAGGGTGGTCTAATAACCCTTTGACCCACATGGCCGAACCCCAATAGGGTGGTCTAATAACCCTTCGACCCACATGACTTATACAGGGCCGACCCCAACAAGGTGGTCTAATAACCCATTAAGTATAAGTTACGATGCTTACAATATAAATGACAACACTTCCGTATAGAGGAATAATAACATCTCTATAGGAATACAAACACTTCCATATAGTAGAATAATACCATCTGTATAGGAGTACAATATACATATGTGAAATACATTCCGAAGTTACATATACATCAACAGGAAATGGGTCATGCATTGAAGCATCGTTCAATTTTCTGAGATCTACGCAGATCCTAATCTCGCCTTTGGTCTTCTTATATTGGACAACCATAGGGATTATCCACTCAGACTCTTCAACCGACTCGATGATCCCCACTCTGAGCATCTTATCGAGTTCTTCCTTGACTCATTCTTTGTATCACGGATTCATTCTATAGGGCCTCTGCTTAACAGGCTTCGCGCCTGGCTTAAGAGGTGTCTTCATAACCCCTAAGTCTCCCAAAATGCCCTTCAACTATATAAACTTTGTCGGGAATAAATCCTGGTACTGATGTAATAGGTCTGCGATCTTCGTGACAGTCTGATTATCCCAATAGTCTTTGATGGACACGAACTTCGACTCTTTGCTGGTACCAATGATCACTTTTCTTGTTTTTACAGGTCCACTCATGTCTGGAATTTCCAGTGGACGTCCCTCTATGTCGTGCGCTCATTTTGACTCAGGTATGTGTATGTTGTGCGGATCTTCCTCATCACTTTCTTCTTTATCTTCAACCTCTTCAGCTAGATTATAACATTCCATGGCATGCTCTACCTATTCCTTCCATCTGGTTTGTAGGCTTGTAGGTACGTTGTCATCTCCAAATAATTACTCTAATGTCATGTTTCCAGGTGGACATTCCGGTCTGAATATTCTTTCCTTAATAATCTGAAAAGCATCATTTATGGTAGGACTCTCGTCTTCAAAATTGAAGCTCTTCTAGAAGTTCGTAGTCAAGGTAGTCCAATCTGTGGTTTCCCTGTGCAACTCCATATCCAGGTACCATTTCTTTGGAATTTCTTACTCCAACGTGTGCACAAATAGATGCACCCACTTTGTTTGTGGTCTCTCCACCAATGCATGTGAACAGATCTCAATATGTTTCCCTGGATCTGTCTGTCCATTGTATTTCTCAAAGGGTAGTGTAACCTTGTCAGTAAACCTGATCTGCATCTTGATTCTACACTGATCCCATGTGGTCAATGTTTGCTTATGTGCAGCCCACCATCTGGCAGGTGTCTCACGTAGTGCCATATCTAGTGTTGGTAAGCAATGTTCAGCTGCAATTGCTAAAGTATATTCTTTGATAAAGGAATAAACATTAGATAAACCATCATAAGTGGGAATTGGGCTTACCTCCTTTCCAATCAAGCATAGTGACTTTGTACGCTGTGCACATCTCCTTGCTAATATTTCATGCATACGACTCTGCCAGTTTTCTAGTCCTGCATCAGAGTCTGAGATACAAGAACTGTCGCATCTCCAGCTAAGTGTTCCATCCGCAATAGGATTAATATAGTCTTCCGGGTTCGCGGTCATCTTGTAAAGGTGGTCCAAATCTTGAGCTTTGGATTCCTCCTGAATTGGCTCGCTATATCTATCTACGTCTGAAGGGTCTAATGGTGCAATGACCCTGAGATGCTTTCCTTCAAAGATCATCTTCTTTGTCTTCAAGTTTATTATGGTGAGGTTATCCATAGCCCAGTCAATCCCCAACATTGCAGGATAAGGATGACTATCATCCACGATCTCGATAATATCGAAGGCCGCATAACTTTGCACTCCATCAATGTCAACAACAACATTGGTTAACCTTCCAAAAGGTATGACTTTCTCCTGGTTGGCCATTCTCAACTGGATAGGTGACCATAATAGCTTTGGTCTCCCCATCTTCCGCCATGTCTGTTTAGTTAAGACATTCACTTCGAATCCCATATCAAGGATGATCTCATCCATTTCATAGTCTCCTATCTGTGCACTGAGTCTCATTTCTCTTCCTATTCTCTTTTGTTTCTTGATCTGGTGAACTGCGCTATTAGTAGTTTCCATCTCGCTCAGTGGCTCATACAGATTTAACAATTTCTATAATTCTGCGATAGCATCTGGGATCTTCAGCAACTTCATGCATCTCCTCAGGAACTACGCAACACAGGTTCTTGTCTCTCTTGCGGTGCTCATTTTGTCATAAGCAGCTGGAATATCTTCTATATGCGGTATTTCACTGCGCAGCGGGATTTTTGGCGATTTAGGTGTTGATTCTTTGAAGATATCCCGTGCTTCTTCAAAGACTTCTCTATTTTTCTCCAAGTTGAAAGCAGGTTCTTTCCCATTAGCTTTTCTTATCCATATTGTTTCAAGAGGAGTCTCCTTATTGTTAAAGTATCCCGAATTCGAAGCTTCTGCTCCTCTATCTCTCCCTGTCGTAGCACCACTTCGCGTCACTACATTGATACTTGGATCTGCAGGCCTCCTCTCTGCTGCTATCAACTGAATGTTTGGATTCAACACATCTTGCGGCTTCCATTTTTGCATTTCTGCCTCTAACACTGGGACATCTTCAATAACATGATCGAATGATTTGCAATAATTACACGTAGTGCATGGGTTGGTACAATCTCTAGACACGTGACCTGCCTAGACATAGTTATAACAAATTACTTGACCTCAACCTCATCCTTGCACTGGGATATTATTCCTTCCTCTAATGTGGTATCCTTCACGGCCTCTGTATGCTCCCTGATCATGATGGACATTATCTTGCTTCTGCAGAGGCTCTTATTGGACTCTGTATACTCCTCCATACATATACTCGATATCTTTCTTCCTTTCCAACATGAGATCATATGCATGGAAATTGGACTCATCATGCCCAACTGACTTACATAAATTGCAATATAGGGTTCTAGGTGTTCTTACATATTTCTGAATCAGGTAGCAGTCTTCTGGCCGGTGTCCTCTAGTTTTGTAAATTTCAGTACACCATGGCCCTTGGTTCTGGTTTAGTGGGTTTGGTGCACCCATGTTAAGGAATTCTTAGAATAAAGGACAATGATCCTTAGTGTGTCCTTCTTCCTTACATCCTGTACACCATACTTCTTGTGTCTCTTGCTTCCCTTTCTTGATATCCTGTAGCTATAGTGTCAGGGTAGCCAACTGGGTCTGAATCTAAGACATCCTAGTGCTAGTTTCTCCAATAGGTGAAGCTTCTAGCTTCATCGCGATCTCCAAGGCTTCTACCTGCGAAGCCACTTTCTGTTGCATCAACAACAGTATGATATGGGGAAACAACACGGCTATAAACCATTCTTGGTGCTGTTGCGGGGCTATAACGAAGCTTACCTGGTCCAACAATGTTTTAAATTTCTGGTCAAATTCCTAGACTGTCTCATTAGGTGTCTTCTTGATCTCTTTTAACTTTGTTATACACTGTGATTCTGACTTCGGCTTCTTAAATTCTGAGTGCAGCCTTGATTTCTACCAGGGTTCTATTCTATCCCTACGAATATTTCATGAACCAATGCAAGGATCTATCTCTAAAGGTGGTGATGAGCTACGCTCACTTCACAGCATCATCCTGGACTTGTTTAACATTCCATACGGCTTCACATAGAAACCAATGTTGATCAAGGTCTTCTAGACCCATTCCTTTGAATATCAGTAGCTTAATATCTTCAGTCATGCTTCTTCTAGGTGGTGGAGAATTCTGCGCAGGTTGCTGAGCGGAAAAAATAAAAGTAGTATTGCACGGAATGGTCTGACCCGAAATGTTCTGAGTGCTAGGGATATTCACAACTGGGGGGCTCTATGCAATGGAAGGCACAATGTTCACACCCGGTGGATTCTATGGTGTAATGGGATGATAGGTGGAAGATTGAGGTGTGGTTTGGCTATCAGGTTTGGCTTGTGAATCAATATTTACGTGGAGTCCATGCTTAGTGAATGTCTTCTTAGGGGTAAATTTATATCGTTTTCCACTTCTCAAATTATGTGTCTCTTCGTCAGAATCACTATAAATGATATTGACTATTACAATTTCAAAATTTTCACAGCATTCTAAAAATGCCTTTCTCAGCTAAAAGCATTTTAATGTATAAACTGAGGTTGTTCAGATACTTACCTCTGAATCCCTTGAAAAACTCTCTTTCGGTTGCGTTGTAGGACTTTAGCATGTCCATAGAAAACTGTGTCACAAAACTCTATAGTGTACTGTTGAACCAGAAGTCGATTACTCACATGAATGGAATATCTACTACTTTGAGCCTTTCAATGAGTTCTGGTTTCCACTCGGTCGATACTTCTCGTGGGGTACAGTTTCTGTGCTCTGTGAGCCTTGACAACCACTCATGTAGCTCATTTCCAAAAGATGCCCAAAAAAATCGTGAACGTCTTTCCAAAGATATTTTTTCAACCACTGGATGTCTGATAGATGTGGGTGTCTATTTTCTTTTCTTGCAAAATCTCTTTCTGTCTTGTCACACCAAGCCCAGATTTCTTTCTTGTCTAGATGCCAAACGTTAATACCCAACGAAGCTTCTTCTTCGTCGCACATCACGACTTCAACTCATCATGGATTCTTAGCACGGAAACGGAACCATTTGTTGGATTAAATAATTGTTCTTGAGGTTTTCGATAAAGACCCAGGTTCTTCATGGTTCAAGGAACCAACAAAACCCCTTTTCACCGGCCCTTTCGGCAATAGCCTACGAATAGGATGAGGTCTCACCTGAGGTGGAACTATGGCGGAGCTACAGAATCAGGTTTCCACAGTTGCGTGATGAGTTGTTGAGACATAAATATTGTGCAGTGCGCTATAGAGATCACACTGTGGATTGAGGACTACGTGATGATATCCTGCATCGCAGTCAACACTTCTACAAGCTATGATGCTTGTACTACTAGCGCGCCCAATGACTGCACGGAGAGGGTAGGATTCAATCACTAGGACAACGCAACAGACTTATATGCTCCCTCTTTGGCCTTAACCATTATTGACAGCTTTACTTAGTACTTATTCATTCATATACTACCTTAGATCATTTAGTCTCACAACTTATGCAATGGGACAAAATACACTACTCTGCGCACACCCACTGCTGCGCTTCAAGGGAGTCGCACGACGCGAACTCTCCAACTTAACTGCTTATCTAAATGACTTATGCATTCGTTAACTTAGAAATACTGCGCATTCAACATTCATCCATACATGTGGTGCTTAACATATTATTCCCATCTCATTCCATGGTGAATACATATAAAAGCATGAACATATCAACTAATAAATGAGAATTCAAGCATTCATTATAAGAAAATAGACAAGTGTAAACACATAAACAATCACACTGCATCAGATTTAACGTGGTTCACCCCCAGGATGGGAGCTATGTCCACAAGAACTGTTGTTGTATTAGTCTTTGGGAAGGGTACAGCAGTTCCAGTCTGCGCACTCAGCTGCAGTCTCTCTTCTCTCTCAATAGGCCTCTGTGCACACAACTTGTAGATCCTTTACAAAATTGTCTCTCACAGAATATTTCTCAATACTAATCAATAATAGAGAATCAACAACCCTTTCTGTTAGCACTCAGATTTACCAATAAATTGTTAGCCCCTTTGAGCGTTCGCCTATGCCACGACTCTCAAATCTTCCATTAGACCTTGATGAACCTGAATATAACACTTTTGCCCATAAATTCTTTGGCTTTTCCCTCTTGACCTGCAAGATAAAAATATAAATAAAAGTGGCTTAATAACCCCGAGTTAGACAATATATGCCTATTTTCTCTATGTTCTATGCTAAATTTTACACATGCTTAAGTCTATATACCTATTGGGTTGGATGGTTTTTTGCCAAAACTTTATGAACCCATTTGCCAATCTGCATGCAAATTCAACACATCAAACCATAAGCCAAGCCTAATACATTTTCCTTGTAGTTATCTCTTCGAGTTGTTGTTGTTATGGAGCGGTTCCACATGGAAAAAACTGAGTGCCAAGTCAAGAGGACAAAGAGCCCATTCAATATTGGGGGCCGAGATGGTTTTCTTCTACACATCAAATATGCAGGAATCAATTCATTGATTTTTATAAATCAATTCCAATGGCTGCCATCTTGGAGCTTCCTAGTGGAAAGTGCCATGTCATTGTAAAGATGCTACAGAAATTATCTTGGCAACGTCTTCCCCATTAGACAAACACGCTTTGGTGAAACATTTACGTACAATGCATGATGAAGTTATGGTTGTTACTGGTGATGGCACAAATGATGCACCGGTTTTGCATGAAGTAGGCGTAGGGCTTGCAATGGGAATCGCTGGCACGAAGGTTGCAAAAAAAAGTTGCTGAGTGGGGTCGTTCAGTGTTCATAAACATTCAAAAATTTGTGCAATTTCAACTAATAGTAAATGTATTTTCCCTTATTGTGAATTTTTCCTCGGCATGTTTCACAGGTAGCACTCCCCTAACAGTAGTACAACTGTTATGGGTGAATGTGATCATAGATACTCTTAGAGCCTTGGCATTGGCAATAGAGCCTCCACATTATGAGTTGATGAAAATAAGGCCTATTGGAAGAGGTGCAAGCATCATCAGCAATTTTATGTGGAGAAATATTTTTGGCCAAGATATGTACCAGCTCATTGTAATATGGATACTACTAGCCAAAGGAAAAACACTATTTGAACTAGATGGCCCTCATGCAGACTTGGTTTTGAACACACTGATCTTCAATTCATCTGTCTTCTACCAGGCAGAGATCTTGTGGATAGAATAATTTTCCACAAATATTTGGCAAATATTGGAACACAGAGGAAGGAAATACTAATTGTGCGCAGCATATTAAAGAGAGAGTAATGACTTATAACCCAAATGATGGGTAAAGCTCAAGGATTATCATTCAGCTGATGTTTGAGTGATGAAAGCTATCTCAAGACAGAGCTTTCGATGACTAGTGCAGGCTTTCACAGTTGTCTTAAGCCACCAAAAACAGAGCTTTCGGTTGCTTACAGGCTTGGATTTTGGATCTCTTACCCACCAAAAGCACAAAACGGGACAAAATGACATCTTCTGCACAGATCCGAGTCTTGTCTTTCCAAAGAGGACGAGGATGGTTTCAAAGTGAATATTATAATTGATAAGATCTGTTTCAAGATGCTATTCAAATTTTTCCAGCAAGGTAGAGAAGATGAAGCTTCTTGTCTATTTTTGGAAAAAGAGTGATCTGTCCTCCAGGTGGCATTTTCGACCTGATCCATTAGCCTTCATAGGTTTTCTACAGCTGTCGAAGATTTGAGGACTAGCAAGATGGTGGTTACGCTTTTAAATAGGATTCTTTCCTATTTTTCAGAAATCTGTTTTAACTATATCTTTTTAGTATATTCAATCCATTCTTCAGGATCTTGACCATTTTGTAAAGGCTATTAAGCCTGTGACTGATGTAGAAGAGGGGGGTTCTATTTTGGAGACTTTATGCAATATAGCTCTCAGAATTCTCATTTTCATCTCATTTGTATAAGCTTCTTTTGCCATTGATGTTCAAACCCTTTCTTCCTATCTTCTTGTACTTGCAGTGAAATGTTTATTTCATACTTATTTTGTTTATCTAACGTTTGATAGTTGTCATCCTATCTATGTTGGTGAATTGAATACAAAGTACCATTTTCATATTGTGATCAGCCATTCATGTATGTTCTTTATATGAGTTTGCTAGCATAACATTTTCTGCACATATCTACTTTTATAAAACCTTCTGAGCAGTAGTGGTTAAAAGCCTTAACTATCTGAGTATGTCTATGCATGCTTGAGTGAGTGAGTTTCGTATGAGTCATCCAACTTGATCCACCTCTTTATATTATTGAGATATTGATTAAGTTACCAGGCTTCTTCGCGTTACAATCTAGAGGGACTCCTGGAGTGATAACAAATTGGTGATGTTGTCGGGGAGAGGAGATTGAAGCTCAGCTTCCTTGGGAGAACGACATAGATCCAGCTTTGATGATAGACAAAGCCTAGACATTTTCTTGGTTGTAATCATCTATCTGGTGACTCCATGAAGGACGGATTTAGTGGTGACTCCATTGCTTAGAAATCTGTTGCCGACTCCATTGGTATGAAATGAACCAGATCTTAGCAAAGAGGTATGCATTTTTCAATTTCTCAAGTATTGTTGGTTACCCTAACCCAGTGCCCAGTAGAGATGAATGGGAAAATAGTCTTCCCATATTTCGAGGAGAAGAATGGGAAGTTCTAGCTGAACACTTGTTGGATTTTCATGACTTTATTTATCGGCTTGAAATTGTGCATGAAGATGTCCAAATTAAGCTTTTCAGGTATTCATTAGAAGGGATTGCTCTTGACTGGTGCCGGTCTCTTCCAAATGCAAGTGTTATCTCTTTGACATATTTCCATTCAGCCTTCAATTCCTCTTGTAAAGATTATTTTCCAATTGAATATCTTTTTGAAGGATGTTGTGAAGAGTTTTCTTCGTATCATAAAGATTTTGCTTGTCACAAAAATCAGATTTGTGATAAAGCTTCTGTTATTGAAGATGACATTTTCCACGAAGATCAAGAGGTGTTGAATGATAGTAATGACATAGAAATACCTGGCATCAGATCAGATGTGTCTGTTGTTTTAGCTATTGATGAAGATCAAAATTTTTCTTTTGAATGTATTGATGTTAAAGAAAAAATGTATACATCAGCAAGAAAAAGTAGTAAATCTGAGTCAGAAAGATCTGGTGAAAGGGGGCAGAAAGATTTATATCAACAGTTTATGATGCATATTTCTCTATCAGATGTTGAGCATACAGCCTTGTATGAATTTCAAGATCCAATTTCCAATTACATGGAGATGCTTCGTAGTGAGAAAATTTCAGTTGTTGCCATCTTTAAGGTCAGATGTTTGGGTTGTAAGCATGATTTTAAAGATTATGTTTCACATGCTACAGTCTGGATGTCTCTGACTTTGCATAAAGTGGGAAGTCAATTACTTTCTTGGCTACATTGGAAATTCAATTTTACTTGATCAATCTGCCTCCAATGGTTAGTGTAGGAGTAGGCAGAAGAATACGTTTTTCATACAAGCATCTAGATTATGTTCAGTTGTTGATTTCTTGAATAAGCAGAGCAAGTTACAGGAAGGCTACAGGTTTGCAGAGGATCAGCTACACAGGCCAGATGACTCCATAGCCAACGGGACAAAATACACTGCTCCGCACACACCCACTACTGCACTTCAAGGGAGTCGCATGGCACGAACTCTCCAACTTAACTGCTATCTAAATGAGTTATGCATTCGTTAACTCAGAAATAATGCGCATTCAACATTCTTTCATCTCATTCCATGGCGAATACATATAAAAGCATGAACATATCAACTAATAAATGAGAATTCAAGCATTCATTATAAGCAAACAGACAAGTGTAAACACATAAACAATCACACTGCACAAGATTTAACGTGGTTCACCCCCAGGATGGGAGCTACATCCATAGGAATTGTTGTTGTATTAGTCTTTGGGAAGGGTACAACAGTTCCAGTCTGCGCACTCAGCTGCAGACTCTCTTCTCTCTCAATAGGCCTCTGTGCACACAGCTTGCAGATCCTTTACAAAATTGTCTCTCATAGAATATTTCTCAATACTAATCAATAATAGAGAATCAACAACCCTTTCCCTTACAAAATATTCCTTATTTATAGATCATGCCCATAGGTCATGTCTTTACATTCTGAAGGAAAAAACGCTTAGGTTTACAAAACTGTCACGGTTTTCCCTTAACCGAATTGCTGGTTTCTGGTAGAAAATCTTCCGTCATGGTCGCCTCCATGCATGCTCACGTTGCTATCAGCATCCCTGTTGCGCACACGCCAACAGGTCGCTTTCACCAATTCGTTCTTCTTCTAATGGCCTTATGCGACTGGTTTTTGTAGTGGTTCTTTACATGTGCGACCAATCGCTTTCCTTCTGCATTGCTCCTTACCCGCCACCTGGTAATCATGGAGCACCTTTACCAAAATAACCATCGATGGTCTAACCAGAATATGTGTCGTCTTCCGTCCATCCTTCTGCCTTGCCGAATCTCCATAGACTAGTCTCGTCACAACGCTGTCTCCTCACAGCACTGTACTTCACAGCTCTTCCGACGCTACGCTGTGCTCAACTTCGCAGCATCCCAAAACTGGCTTGTCCAAAAAGCCTACAGCTGAACTATGCTTAGCTTCGCAGCTCCAAAATATGACTTGCTCAAAAATTCCCCACTTGGGCTTGGCCCAACAATTATCTTTTTCAAATATGTTTTATGGAGGTGTCCTCTTCTATTTTCATGTTTAGACCTCTATGTGAACTATTATAGAATTCGATTACCAATGTTGATATCTATGAGTGGTGCATTGGTGCACCAATTTTGGTTGTTTTATCTTTATCTCTTTTTTTTCCCAAGAAAAAAATGTATTTGTATTCATCGCTAGAAAAAAATACAATCCTCAATGTTAAAAAGCATAGATAAAAAAAATTCTGTGAAATTTTTCCTGAATAAATCATCATAAGAATTCCTAACAGTCCATAAGTATTACATAGATACTAGAGGAATAGATCTGAAATTAGATTTGACAAAATTATGATAATGATGCAATAATTGGGGGCACTATTTTACCCCCTTGAAATTCCTTCGGACTTAATGCTCCATCGTGCATAAGTAAGCCCTGCTTGGATAAGCCATCAACTTGGTCATTAAAATTTTGATAGATATGACTGAAAGTGACCTGCCGAAAAGTATCCCTTATCAAGTGCAGTTGGGTTACCAAAGGAAGCAGATCAATGTTCCCAATCTCAGCCAAACCTTGCATATTCTTAATAACTAAAAGTGAATCACCAAAAATATGTACCCTGGAGTGACCACAAATTGTTGCTTGCATGAAAAGATAAAAAATTCCACTGAGCTCAGCCATGTTATTGGAACCATTTCAAATGCATCCCTTGCTAAGAAATAAATCATCCTTGTTCAAAAAAAGAATGAATCTGAAATCTCCTCTAGAATTCTGACTTGCCCCATCAAAAAACCCCAAGCCTGAGCTTCATTAATCAATGGAGGCTCTCTAGTTAGAACAGTCTTGATCATATGATCCTATAAAAAGTGTTGTAGAAGAGACAAATATTGTGAGACTTTCTGGAACACAGGTCTAGACCATTCATCAAAGATGCCATCATTTATTTCCATCAAGATCCTCCAAGCAATGATAATCGGGAGAGACCTCAACTATTTCAATTCTTGAATTCTGAAGAAACATTTGAAACAAGTTTCCACTGATTCTCCCAACCAAATATTGGAAAACTTAACTAGTTTGGATAACTCTCCCCAAAACTATTTTGAATATGTATAGTCCACATACATATGAGTATTTTATTCAACATCGGATCTACCGAGATAACAAAGTCTCGAACCCTGAAAACTAAATGTTGAAGTCTATCCAAGGTTAATATTATGTTCTTCAAAGTTAGCCAAAAATGAAGAATAGCCTTTGGAGGGGCTTTAATTATCCATATTGACTTCCACCACCATCTGATTATCTCAGGAGGATCCGAACATGAAGACAAATAAACTAGTTTCTCTGAATAGATTCCCCCTGCAGAATTATACGCCCACCCCATAGATTCTTCGCAATCCTAAAGATGAATGTGAGCCTTCAAAAGTTTCTCACGAAAAACATTCCACTCCTCCAGAACATCCCTCTCCAAACCAAGAAGTTCACCTGATAACCATCCCTGCTTCCACATAGTCATCCCCCTTGGGATGGCTACCTAGTTCATGGAAACAATCTCGTGCTCCTGCAAATTTTCTACCAAACCTGGGTTGAAATCTCCTTGTAATATCCCAAGAAAAGAGTATTTATTTTTAATGTTAATTAATTTTAGTTATATGTTGAGTAAGTGAGCTCTGGAGAACCTAGATTGTTTTAATTAGGTGTTGAGCAAGTGAGCTTTGAAGCACCTAGATTATTTTTTTATTGTTTTATTAATGGTGTTGAGAAAGTGAGCTCTGTAACACCTAGACTATTTTATACTAGTTAACTTGTGTTGAGAATAAGATCTAGAGCACCAGGACCAATGGTTAGGTAGTGTTTAGAAGTGATATATGGAGCACTGGAAATATTGATTGAGTGGGTGTTGAGCAGTAGAGATCTGGAGCACTTAGACTCATTGTGGTTAATTGGTGTTGATGTAGGCACTCTAGAGCATCAATAATCCATTAACTATTACTAAACTAAATTATTACTTATCTACTTTATTCTTTCTAAACTTACTGGGTTTTCCACTCAAAGAGGGACTGAGCATGCAAGAGATTAGAATGGTTGAGTAGTCAATAACTAAGATCAACTAGATGTTAGGATGAGTAAAAATCCTATATTATTTAATTAAATATAAAATAAAATGCGAGAGTTAAAAATAAACTAAATTATTAATTAAAGATAAAAAACAAAAACAGTCAGTGTGTCTAGTAACTAAACTGAGATATTTAATGTTAGGAACCCATGTCAACCCTTCTCTTTACTTTGTTAGTATATTGTTGTTGGACGCATATTCTTTGTAAGTCATCCTGTACTATTTGTTGATCCATAGTTTGTATTAACCCATGGTATTGCCCATAGTATTGGATGCATATGCTTTGTAATTCATCCCATATTATTATATGTCCCATGGTATTGACCCATAGTATTGGGCATAGAATTAGTATATAAGTGTGTGTTGAGGCCACTGAAGGTATTGTGAAGTTATTTGTATTGACCTTGCTCAAAGGAGGTTACCCCCTCGAAGTGGCCTACGATCAATAAAGCGATTATGAGTTTTGTTATTTCTACTATCTAGTGTATTTTAATTAATTAATTGTTGCAGGTTCTTCACATCTAGTATCAGAGCACTTTCTTGGGCTCGTTGGGTGAAATTTCTGCCAAAAAATTTTTTCGCATCTGTTGCAAGTTCGGATCTGGGAATAATCCCTATCCGCTTAATTGTTGGAAGTACTTGGGAATAATCCCTAAAACACATTGTGAGGAGTACCACAGGAACCCCAAAGTAGCTAGTCCATTGAGAGGACCTTCTAGAGAAAAGGGAAATGAACCCTACCTGATTGACTAGTTCCCAGCCATGAGGTAAACCAAGAGCTGTTGTTTGTGGCAAAGTGATTTTCAGGTTTACCTAAGCCATGGAGTGAGGGGTACTGCCCCAATACAAAAGCCGTCAAACAACATTGGTGGACGAGTGAATCCCCTGAACCTTTAGGAAGCCGAGCATACGTGATCCATATCTATTTTCAGCTGATAAATTGCAGCTTTCCTCTGTCTAGAACTGGTGTCGATCACTTCTGTGTCGTTCCAAATCTATCTGTTGCCGATCCCTTCCGCGTCATTTCAGATCCATCTGTTTCCAATCTCCCTTGTTTTAACTCCATTTCCCTTGAAAATTCCCTGACACCCCTGTAATCCCATTCTTCACCTTTCATTCTTGAGGACCCTAGCCCAAATTCCACTTCCCAAAGCCAGAAATCTCACATTTGTCTATTTTAAAGGTTTTCCATAACTTCTTAAATTTTCACCCACTCGCCTTCAAATTTTACCACAGTGTTCATTTCTTATTTCTGCTTCTTTGTCCCTCTCTACCAAATTTTCTCATTCTTTCACCCCACTTCTGAAATCCCCATTTTTTGCTTCCCTATCCATCAGAAAGTGTCCAAAACCTAGTCAAACCAAAATTACCCATTCAAATTTTTCCCAAATCCAAATTTTTTTTTACTAAAACAGTTTCTGTTTTTTTTTCTACCCATTCAAAAAAAAACTCTTGGTTATGGTTGTCACCCGTGCAGGAGCACAAATCATGGAGGAAGAACTTACCACCCTCAAAACCAAACTCCAAGATCTGGATGAAAATTTTCTCAGCCTCCATCTTTAGCATTCAGCCATGAACAATAACCGATAGCCAGAAACTTTTACAGCCACTGGATTCTCTTCTTCCAGCAATTTTCATGGGCCGAAGCTTGAATTTCGTCGCTTCAATGGTACTGATATGACTGGATGGATATACCGGGCAGACCAATATTTCAGTTTGCATAATACTTTTGATGTCCACAAAGTTCCACTTGCATCCTTTCATTTGGAATAGGAATCCCTTCAATGGTACCATTGGTATATCATGAGCCAAACTAGACATATCTTTGCCAACTCCTTTTGCAATGATTTGGTCCTAGTGCTTTTGATGACTTCACAGGAGCACTCACTAAGCTTCGTCAAATTGGCACTGTGAGAGAGTATCAGACAGAATTTGAGAAACTGTCCAATCACACAGAAGGATTGTCTGATGAATTCTATAGGAGTTGTTTTATTAGTGGTCTCAAGGATGAAAAAGGTTAAAATGTTCTATCCCAACACAATTATGGAATTCCTAGGGTTGGATAAGTTGGCAGAGGAAAAGATTGCAACCCAACCATGCTCCAAACCCACCTTTTGTCCCTTCAGAAATATGGGTTCCCAACAACCTCCCATCATGCAAGCTCCTCGCCCAATTCCTATCAAGTATTTGTCTGAAGCAGAGATACGGGCATGTCGAGAAAAAGGGATTTGTTATAATTGTGATGAGAAATTCACTTGGGGGCATAGATGTGTTGAGAAAAAACTCTATTTTTTGGATGTGGATTCTCCACCTGCCTTTGAACTTGGTGAAGACGCTCCAAATACAATAGATGATCAGGTCGACACTCAACAGCCGCCTGCTGACCCCCCATCTTAGGACGACCAACCAGAGATATCTCTCCATGCTTTATCCGGCATCACCACCCCACAAACAATGCAGGTCAGGGGTTACTTCAAAAAGATCCCTCTTACAATACTCATTGATTCTGGTAGCACTCATAATTTCATTGACCATCGGATCGCCAAATAGGATTATTGTTTTGTCCATCCATGCTCCAACTTTGAAGTCATGATTTCCAATGGGAACACCTTACCTTGCAAGGGGAAGTGTCACAATGTGCATATCTCTCTGGAAGATTATAACCTGTGCTCTAACATGTTTTCCTTGTCCTTAGGAGGATGTGATGTGGTTTTGGGCGTTCAATGGTTACGCACTCTTGGCCCCATCTTATGGGATTTTGCTGAACTTTGGATGTTGTTTTCAGTCAATGGGAAATAACACAAATTTATGGGATTACAACCAGGGTCTCTCCACATCATCAGTTAACATCGCCTAGAAAAGATCCTTAACAAGAATTCACATGGTGTCATCACTCAGCTCTACTCCATCCAGATGCACCCATCAACGGTCTCCACTACTTCCTTGGATAGATATGCAGGTGTCTTTGCTGAACCAGTGGGATTTCTGCCTTCAAGAGACCTTTCCAATAAGAATTAAGCTGCATCTACATCTCAAAAGGAAATGATGGTTATTTTGCATGCAGTACAAAAGTGGCAGCCATAACTATTAGGGAATTATTTCTGCATCAAGACTGATCTCCAGAGTCTAGAAAATTTCCTGGAACAACGGGTCTCCTCCCCAACACACCTGAAATGGGTTATCCAACTCCTGGGTCATGCCTATGCGATCACTTACAAGAATGGGAAGGACAATCTGGTGGTAGATGCTCCTTCTCGCACATTTGATGACCAAATTTCTCTTACAACTATTTCTCTGCTTGTTCCAAATTGGTTGCAATCTGTTTAATAGGGATATCTATTCTATGAACTCCATCGGTAGGGCACTCTGGGTTCCTCAAAACGTATGACCGGGAACAATGTAACTTCTTTTGGCAGGGACTGAAAATGACAATTCAACAGATGGTGGCCGACTGTCATAATTTTCAAGACAACAAGGGTGAAATGACACTCCTTTTGGGACTGCTCGAACCCTTGCCTATCCCTACACAGATTTGGACAGCTATTTCTATGGATTTTCTTGAAGCGCTCCGGTGGTACAATACCACATCTAAAATGACACCATATGAAGCAGTCTATGGACAAGCACTGCCAGTTCTTCTTCCATACACCCTCAACAGTTCCCCAATTCAGGCAATTAACTCGGTTCTTCGAAACTACGATCAGATTCTTCTCATTTTGCAAGAGAATAATCACATGGCACGAATTAGACTGAAACAACAAGCTGATCATCACTAGTCTGAGCACACTTTTCACGCAACTAATATGGTTCTTCTTCATCTATAGCCTTCCACACAATCCTCCTTGAAACTCAGAAGGCATCAACTTCTCTCTCAATCTATCACAAAGGTATTCATTTAGTGGCACGGAATGCAACTCGAGGATGCTCCAAGGGAACCACTACTTCATATTCCGCATGAATTTCCACATCTAAAGCTTTGAGGACAAAGCTTTCTCTAAGGGAGAGGGTATGTTAGGAACCCATGTCAACCCTTCTCTTTACTTTGTTAGTATATTGTTGTTGGACGCATATGCTTTGTAAGCCGTCCCATATTATTATATGTCCCATGATATTGACCCATAGTATTGGGCATAGACTTAATATATAAGTGTGTGTTGAGACCAATAAAGGTACCGTGAAGTTATTTGTATTGAGCTTACTCAAAGGAGGTTTCCCCCTCGAAGTGGCCTGTGATCAATAAAGCGATTCTGAGTTCTATTATTTCTACTATTTGGTGTATTTTCATTAACTAATTGTTGCAGGTTCTTCACATTTAAACCTAAATCCTAGAATCCTTCTCCTCAAAATTCTTATAAGTAGCAGAGAGAGGACCTTGAAAGGGGCAAGTGATTCCAAGTTCACTAGAGGGTTCAGTCGTGGATATTTGAGTGCTTAGATTACCAAATTGTGATATTTGGTGTGTCTAATAAAGTGTACCGTGGGAACATGTAATGACCCTTTTTCAAAATTTTATTAAAATGCCAATTTTTCCACTTTTTCCCCAATTTCGACCTTTGACTAGTTTTACTGTTTTGACCTCCAAATCAACCCAAATGCTCCCAAATATTCTGTAGGAGTGTATGAATGATATTTAGACTTGAATATTAGTTCCATGGATGTTTTATGGCCCTCCAAATACTGCTGCAAACTTGATTTGTATTCTGATCAATATATGTAATTTTGACTAGTAATTTGTGCATCAAATCCCCCCGGGGTAACACTGCAAATGGCCTTCCAAATGCCTCCAAAATCCCACAAATTTATGAAAAGAGGTATGTAATGTGTTAAGTATGTTATTAATGTCTCATATGCACCATTAATTGATTTTTACTACTTTTCTAACTCTCTCACATTCAACAGCAAAAACCCCCAATTCGACCCTTGGGGAAATGACACTATTTCACCTCTCAATACAAACAAACTAAGTAAAAATGCTCAAGTGCAGTACATGAAACTTGTAGAATATATCCATGGCAGTATATGAATCAAAAATTTATCATATAATCATCCATCCATTCGAAATAATCAACATTATAGTGTCATACATCAAAGCATTGGGGAAATGGACATTGTTTGCTCATTAATCAATCAATGGGTATTTTTACCTGAGAGTATTTGAAATGAATAAAATAGGATATGAAGCTATTACAATCAGAAAAATATCATATGAAGCTCTCCCAATGAGTGAAATATCTCACCCAAAGCGCAATCCCTCAAGGAGCCCGAATATGCCTTCAAAATTGGAAATGGTGGAGAGAAAGTGATGCACTAAACCAAACCATGAAACTTCCTGTAGATTCTACCTGCAAATAAAACTCTATTAAAGCACCATGAAAGACCTGAGTGGCCTCTCCAAACACCAACGTAGATGGGAATCTTTCACCCTCGAAATTGGCTAAGGCAAGAAACTAGTCATCCACTAGTTCTCTCTTCACAAATGCAATTTTTCTCAAATCATCAAAAGCCATTCTCATGCTTGATTTCTACATTTTATAACCAACATTATCCTTCAAGGGGTCTAAATCCTCTAAATAGATTCAATAAATTTTCATTTAGAAAATATTCCTCATTTGCCACTTATCTCCTAGTTCCAACCTTCCATCTTCTCCCAAATTCGAATTTGAGTCTCTTTAGCTTCCCCCAACTCCATGAGTGCCTTCCTTGAGCCTATGTTTGGGGCTGACATGTCATAATGGTCAGGTGTAATAAGTCAGGTCTGAATTTTGTCATAAATTTCATAGATGCTTCATTATTGTTGTCATAAAACTAGGGAATCTAGCCCAAGTGTCCACTAGTCTCCAATTTGACTCTTCCTCTCCCATGGAGGTTACTATTCCATCCCATTTCGACCTAAGATGCTCAATGCCATGTGTTATGACTTACCAACTCACCCAAGAGTGTTCACCTTCCCATGAATTCGAATTGGCAAGAGAGAGCTGCCATGTGTCATTGAAAAATCAAGCTAGTGTGGGTCCCACCACCTCCATATGTCTCCAAAACCACTTTCCACCTAGAATTTATCTTGAATTTATTTATTCACCATATTTATTAAATGATTGAACCCTTCTAATGTCTAAATATCATTTATTATCTTCCTTATTACCATCCCACATGTGCCCATCCAACCCAGGAAACTAGTAGGATTGATGGGATTGTCTTACTATGCACTTATTTGAATGGGGACATTACAGTCCTCCCCACCCAAAATTGCTTGTCCTCAAGCAATTTCAAATTTGTATGCTGCAAAATCTTCTCCTCTTCCCATGTGGAATTTTCATTTGGTAAGTCCTTCCGTTGCACTAAATATTCTTTGATGATTCTACTCCTCAACCTTCTTTCCTGTGTCTTCAAACTCTTTTCCGAAACAAGTGTGAGCTGACCTTCATCATCCAAAGGAGGAAGTATTTCTGAAGTGATGATTTTTTGACCAAAAGATTTCTTGAGACAAGAAACATGAAATACATTGTGGATTTTACTCCCTTCCGGAAGTTCTAGTTCATATGCTACTTCTCCAACCTTCTACACTACCTTGTATGGCCCATAGTACCTTGGTTTTAATTTTTTTGCTCCATTCTTTTTTAGAGATGTTTGTTTATAAGGCTGCAATCTTAAATACTAAATCATTCACTTGAAAGGTTGTTTCTTCTCAATGTCTATCAACATATTGTTTTTGTTGATTTTGAACAACCTGCAAATTGTCTTTCAAGAGCTTTAAAATTTCTTGTCTCTCTTCCACCCAATCTTTAGCCTTTGGGGCTCTATTATCACCAAATATAATGTCAGAAAATGTAAGTGCACCATAACCATATAATGCTTTGAAAGGAGACATTCCTATTGACATATGATAAGTGGTGTTGTAGCAAAACTCACCCAAGTGTAGCCATTTTGCCCATGCTTTGTGCTGCCCTCCCACATATTTTCTTAGATATCCTTCCAACCATTGGTTTACCCTCTCTATTTTTCCATCAGTTTGTGGATGATAGATGGTACTTGGAGTCAATTGAGTGCCTACCAATATAAAAAGTTCTTTCCAAAAAGCACCCATGAATCTATTATCTCTATCACTGACAATGCTCTTGGGGAGCCCATGCAATCTGAAGATTTCTTTGAAAAAAATATCAGCCACTTGTGCAACACTAAAAGATGATGTAACAGCAAATAAATGAGCAAATTTTGTCAACCTATCAACTACCACATAGATGCAATCCTTACCCAAGGATTTAGGCAATCCGGTGATGAAATCCATGGAAATACTGTCCCATTTTTGCTCCAGAATGGGCAATGGTTGTAATAGGTCGGTTGGACATGAAAGTTCTGATTTGTTTTGTTGACATGCTTTACATTCATTCACATACTTCTGAACATCTTCCTTCAGCCCCTTCCAAAAAAATATTTGCCTCAACTGTCTATAAGTTTTGAAGATCCCCGGATGGCCCGCTAGTGGGAAATCATGCGCTTCTTGCAAAATTTGGTACTTGAGCTTGGAGTTATGAACTAAATAAATTCTTCCCTTATAATATATAAGCCCATTCAAAATCCTATAATTATCATCCCATTTGATTCCATCCAACACATCACAAGCAAATTTGTCTTTGGCATATTCAACTAGTAGCATGTTTTTCCAATCCTTGGCAATATCCATGAGAGAAAAAGAAGGCCTTCTTGACAAAGCATCTACTACTATATTATTCTTTCCTTTGACATATTCAATATCAAAATCATAAGCTTGAATCTTGCTTACCCACTTTTGTTTCCTTTCATTTAGATCTTTTTGGGTGAGAAAGTGTCTTAGACTATTGTGGTTAGTTTTCACCACAAACTTGCTGCTCACCAAGTATTGTCTGAATTTGGCCAATGCATGCATAATGGCCAGCATTTCTTTATCATAGATGGAGTAAATTTTTTTATGAAACTGCAACTTTCTTCTCTCAAAGGCTATGGGGTGTTGGCCTTGCTTTAGGACAGACCCTATTCCTCCACCTGAAGCATCACATTCCACAACAAAAGGTTTAGTAAAATCAAGAAGTGCAAGTATGGGACATCTACTCATTACCTCTTTCATTTTTTGGAAGGCCTTTTCAGCCTCTTCATCCCACTTGAAAGCATCCTTCTTAGTCAAATCAGTGAGTGGAGAAGTCAACTTGGAGAACCCTTTCACAAATTTTCTGTAATAGGTGCATATGCCAATAAAGCCTCTCAATTCGGTAATATTTTTTGGTGATGGCCATTCCAAGATAGCCCTGATTTTTTCCATGTGTACCTTCACTCCTTCTTGCCCAATAATGTGCCCAAGATACAGTAGTTCTTTCATCCCAAATTCACATTTTGATAACTTAGCAAATAAGGACTCTTCTTGCAAGATTTTCAACACAATCTCTAACTGCTGCAAATGCTCTTCCCATGTTTTACTGTAAATGAGAATATCATCAAAGAAGACCAAAACAAACCTTCTTAGTTGCTTGCAAAATATCCTATTCATACATGCTTGAAAGGTGGCTGGAGCATTAGTTAACCCAAAAGGCATGACAAGAAATTCAAAGTGGCCAAAATGACATCGAAAAGCGGTCTTTTGCACATCTTCATCTTTCATTCAAATTTGGTGATACCCTGATCGAAGGTCAATTTTTGAGGAGTATTTGGCCCCATGTAGCTCATCCATGAGCTCATCAATCCTAGGAATAGGATACCTATTCTTGATAGTCTTTTTGTTCAAAGCTCTAAAATCTATGCACATTCTCAATGTTCCATCTTTTTTCTTCACTAGCACTACTGAAGAAGCATAAGGGCTAGAGATTGGTCTAATGAGTCCCAACTATAGGAGTTCTTGGATAACTTTTTCAATCTCATCTCTGAACTTTTTAGGATTTCTATAAGGTGGTATCTGAATGGGTGAAGTACCCTCCTCCAAAATAATATTGTGCTCAACCCCCCTATCTAGTGGCCTACCATGTGGAAGGTCTCTAAAAACATTTTCATATTTTTGCAAAAGTCTCTCTATCTCCTTTGGGTGTTTGGAAATATTTATAGTTAGCTTGGGAGATGTAATATGACATTCAACAGTCCATTCTATATCCCCATGCCTCAATATAGATCTCATACTATTGCAAGTCACTACTTGATTTAGATAAGTGTGTTGCCCTCTCACAATTCTTTGTACTCCTTTTGAATCTTGGAATTTCATTTCGGGAATTTGATAATTTACTGTATGCTCTCCTATTGAATACAACCATTGCACTCCCAAAACCACATTATTATCAGCAACATCAACCACATAAAAACTATCAACAAAAGTATAGTTACCTACGGTGACTTGCAGCTTTGGAACCCATGTTTTGCATTGCATTGTGTTCTGACAGGGAATGACAACTGTGAAGCCATCAAATGGTTCAATAGGGATATTTCTTTTCTCTACCATCTCTGCATCAACGAAGTTATGAGTGGCTCCTCCATCTACCAAAACTAAAGTTCTTTGTCCTTGTACCACACCTTTGCATTGGATAGTATGATAGCGAGGAACTGCTAAAAGCACTGCCATTCTTGCTTTGTCCGATGAAGGTTGATTTTCTTCTTGTCTTTCCTCTTCTACTGCTGTATCATATGCCTCTTCTTGATCTTAAATATGTCCATATTCATCCATGCCCCCATCATACCCCTCATTATCAGAAAATACTTCTATGTATTGAGCCTTTCCTTTGGTACATTTGTGCCCCGGTGTCCATGGTTGGAAGCATGTGAAGCACAGTTTCTTTTTTCAAAGTTCATCCCTATTTAGTCCCTCTTTTTTATTCCTCTCAAATGACTCTCTTTTCCAAGGTTTCTTATCATATCCATCCCTTTGCCAAGGTTTCTTTTCAAATTTGTAGCTAGGCTTAGGAGGAAATCTCGTTCTAGGAAGCACATTTTGGAGATCCCTAGTCAAGCTCATTGCATCTTTTAATGTAGTTGGCTTGTGGGATTTGACCAAACCTCTTAAGGTTTCATCCAAACCTTAAGTGAAAAACAAAACTAACCTTCCCATAGATACATCAGCCACCTTGACTGATAATTTTTGAAAGTCCAACATATATTCAGTAGGGGACCTAGTTTGCTTCAATTGAGCTAGTTCTTTGAAAGGCAATTCTGGATCTTTTTGTTCAAATCCTTCTAGTACCCTGTCAACAAATTCTCCATATGTTTTAACTTGATTATGACCCAAGGTTTTCAGCCCATGAAACCACCATTCATTGGCATCTCCTTCCAAATGCAAAATGGCCATTTTTAATGCATCCTCCTCCAACATAGGATTCAGCTGAAAATATACACCCAATTTTTGCACCCAAGTGTTAGCAGAATTTTGAGAAGAACCATCAAAAGTAGGAAGTGACATTTTTCCAATAGCACTATTTAATTCTTTGTTTTGTAATAGACTCCTATTGTCTCCCTTCCTTTTAATCTTTTTCATAGCATCAATGTAGTCACTGAGTGGTACACCTCTCTTACACTCTTCATTCAAATCATTCCAATCATTTACTAATTTCTTGTAATCCAATTCAAGATTGGGCTCTTCTTTGGATATGAGAAATTTAGGTGCAGTATGCCTTTGTGTGCTTTGAAATTCATCATGTCTATTATGAGGTCCTGTACTTGAGAAAATATGCTCATTCCCTTTCATCTTTTCCCCTGAGTGTGAACCACTATTATCTCCTATCATCCCTTTGCTTTGAAGTTGGATAATCAATAATTCGAATCCTTGCAACAATATGTCACATATCCTATCCATGTTTGTTGAAAGTTTAGAGAAACATGGATCTAAGGTTGCAATAAGTTCCTCATTATATTTTGTTTTGTCCTCCTCTCTACTTATGATTTCAGCAAAAGACTTCCCTTCTTCTACTACCTCTTCTTCAACAAAAATCTTTTCAACTACTAGTTCAAAGGGTGGTGGATTATTCTTTTGACTTCTTGTTAAGACCATCAGGTTCTAAGAACATGCTCTAATACCACTTGTAATGACCCTTTTTCAAAATTTTATTAAAATGCCAATTTTTCCACTTTTTCCCCAATTTCGACCTTTGACTAGTTTTACTGTTTTGACCTCCAAATCAACCCAAATGCTCCCAAATATTCTATAGGAGTGTACGAATGATATTTAGACTTGAATATTAGGTTCATGGATGTTTTATGGCCCTCCAAATACTACTGTAAACTTGATTTCTATTCTGATAAATATATGTAATTTTGACTAGTAATTTGTGCATCAAATCCCCCCGGGGTAACACTGCAAATGGCCTTCCAAATGCCTCCAAAATCCCACAAATTTATGAAAATAGGTATCTAATTTGTTAATTATGTGATTAAGGTCTCATATGCACCATTAATTGATTTTTACTACTTTTCTAACTCTCTCACATTCAACAACAAAAACCCCAAATTCGACCCTTGGGGAAATGGCACTATTTCACCTCTCAATACAAACAAACTGAGTAAAAATGCTTAAGTACAGTACACGAAACTTGTATAATATATCCATTGTAGTATATGAATCACAAATATATCATAGAATCATCCATCCATTCGAAATAATCAACATTATAGTGTCATACATCAAAGCATTGGGGAAATGGACATTGTTCGCTCATTAATCAATAGTTTTACATACAATCAATGGGTATTTCGACCTGAGAGTATCTGAATATGAAGAACAAAGGATATGAAGCTATTACAATCAGAAAAATATAATATGAAGCTCTCCCAACAAGTGCAAGATCTCACCCAAAGCGCAATCCCTCAAGGAGCCCGAATATGCCTTCAAAATTGGAAATGGTGGAGAGAAAGTGCTGCACTAAACCAAACCATGAAACTTCCTGTAGCTGCTACCTGCAAATAAAAATCCATTAAAGCACCATGAAAGACCTGAGTGGCCTCTCCAAACACCAACTTGGATGGGAATCTTTCACCCTCGAAATTGGCTAAGGAAATAAACTAGTCATCCACTAGTTCTCTCTTCACAAATGCAATTTTTCTCAAATCATCAAAATCCATTATCATATTTGATTTATACATTTTATAACCAGCATTATCCTCCAAGGGTTCAAAATCCTCTCAATAGATTCAATAAATTTCCATTTAGAAAATATTCCTTATTTGCCACTTGTCTCCTAGTTCCAACCTTCCATCTTCTCCCAAATTCGAATTTGAGTCTCTTTAGCTTCCCCCAACTCCATGAGCGCCTTCCTTGAGCCTATTTTTGGGGTTGACATGTCATAATGGTCAAGTGTAAGAATTCAGGTCTGAATTTTGTCATAAATGTCATAGATGCTTCATTATTGTTGTCATAAAACTAGGGAATCTAGCCCAAGTGTCCACTAGTATCCAATTTGACTCTTCCTCTCCCATGGAGGTTACTATTCCATCCCATTTCGACCTAAGATGCTCAATCCCATGTGTTATGACTTACCAACTCACCCAAGAGTGTTCACCTTCCCATGAATTCGAATTGGTAAGAGAGAGTTACCATGTGTCATTGAAAAATCAAGCTAGTGTGGGTCCCACCACCTCCATATGTCTCCAAAACCACTTGCCACCTAGAATTTATCTTGAATTTATTTATTCACCATATTTATTAAATTCTTGAACCCTTATAATGTCTAAATATCATTTATTAGCTTCCTTATTACCATCCCACATGTGTCCATCCAACCTAGGAAACTAATAGGATTGATGGGATTGTCTTACTATGCACTTATTTGAATGGGGACATTACAGAACATAGGGGAATTTATTTACAAGATCTACAAAAAGCGTTGGTAAATAGACCTTGTGACTACTCTATTGATTAGTAAGAAAAATAGCAAATAACCCTAGGCCTTCTAGTTTCTTGACATGATTGGTTCAGCTCGAGGGTGACCCATTGAATGAACCAAGAATGGTTCTAGGTCTACGGTTGGGTGAAACCTGACAGTTCTCAACTCAGGTGAAAAGTGGAAAGGACTGATAAGTATTTTTATGTTGTTATTATAATTCAAGATTTATTTTATAGATTATCATGTATGGATCTGATAAGATTATTTTTACTCCTAAATTTGTTCATGCAAGTCTCTTATTGATAGAAATTATATATACTGTGATGTTTAATTCTATTCATGAATATGGTAATTATGTCTATGCATAATAAAAGTAAAGGGATTATTAGTTCTTTTTATGCATGTTTTCAATTTGAGATAGAATCTAGAATTTTCTGTTTATTTAAATATGATTGAGAATCTAATTGTTAGGACTAATATGTTTAAATAATTCTGATTATATATATATATCTCCCATATCAATAAAAAATTATTTTATATAGGCTGTAATAATTGTTTAATTATGATTATACTTATTGGAAGAACTATTTTATTTTAAGTTATAATTATGAGCAACTGATAGTAGAAAAATAATTATGTATCATAGGCTTTCTAGACTAGAGAGAAACCTCTCATTAACCCTAAATAGGGAGAGGATCCCAAATTCGGATTCTGGAACCAAATCCCTAAACCCTAGATAGGTTAAGTTAATATAAATATATAATAATTATAACCTAGGGAAATATATTATATATTATAAAACATACTACACAAAACATATTACATGAAACATAATAACATTATATGAACATCAAATAGAAATCGAATACCTTTAAACCATATTACCCATGCTATAACAACCAAATGATAAACTCATATATATGTGAATATATATATATGAATAAATTCAAACGTTAGACCACAACTATTTCCATCTCAATGATTGGGTTGTTAACTATGAGATCCACCATGCCAAGTGGAAGCTCACGCTTCCATAAGCTCACGCTTCCATAAGCTCAGTGTCAAACAAATCAAAGTTAAACTATGTGAAAGTAATGATATTATATATTAATTGCATACACATGATAAACTAACTCGATTTAGCATCAGTCAAGAGATCAGATCTCTTCCACACACATTGCATGAGAACTGGAAAAATAACGACTTTGTGGAAGTCTACAGGATACAACCCATGCTTACCATAACAAATTGAATAAGTCATCACGTTACGAAACTAAGTCAAACTGAGTTTCATGCTTTTATGCACGGTCAAATAAACTCAAGTTAAACAAAGCCATGATTAAGATTTATGTTTTCAACCACTTAGTTGTTACAAGCAATCTGACTAGGGATCGAATCCCTTAAGTCAATATAATCTCACACACAGCCTGTGCATGAAGCTAAGGTTTCACTTCCAGGGTTTAACACCTCTAGAATACAAAACGTAGACATGGAACTCCAAAAATTAACACACAGATTGTTTACAAAATCTTAAGGGGTTGAAACCCATTAACAAAGGCCTCTACGACTATCATTTAAACAAGATGAGATTTATTACATATGATTATACGTAGAATAAATTATTAGAGGATTTTTTAATAAGAGTTTGCATACAGTCTTATTCACAGAAGCCCCAATTACCCTTTCTTAAGCAAACAAAGTATTCAATATATCACACAGTCATTCATTAAAACAGAGGTTTACGCCTTATGGGCAAGCCAACGTGGGATTCTTCATTCAAAAAGTCACGGATTTGTATTCATACATGTACTCATGGTAAATCAAAAACTAGAACAGAGTATCCATCACATAAATGCCTTAAAGTCTTGAGAAAATTATTACACGAGTGGAATCTTAGTCTTGGTAAAACAAAGAAGACTCTATATTTATTTAATCTCTGAACGACTGCATTCCAACCCTGAAGAGATTTTACATTCCATTATAAATCAAAATAAGAATAGGACAAAACCCTATTATCATGGGATAATACCATAACTGCTCTTAAAACCCTTATATCTCCTTGAAAGCAAAGACATACCCAGTATGACCATCTTTAGAAACAGAATAAGAACCCAAAAACGATACACGTTACTCCTCTCCTCAACAACAAGTCAAAGGGATTTTCGAAATCATTCCTCCACAGGTGAAAATTGGTCCATAAGGGGCCATGAGCTTACCGAAGTCAAAGAAGCCACAACTGAGTATAAAACCTTGGAATCTCCACACCCATGTCTTGCTTGCATGACACCACAACGCGAAACAGTTAGTATTCACATATATAAAATCATAGAATGAAAGTCATATGACACAGAACCAAAGAACACTAAATCGATACCTGAGAGGAAGATAAGTTTCACTGCCAGATCTTAAGGATACCGCGATTCTTCCTTGTCATGAACCCCATGAAAATGAGTAAAGGATATAGAGCGTAGCTCTAACGATATCAGCAATATACATAACATTTCAAAAAGAAAACATAGCAGCGAGGAATCCCATGGATTCCCTCTCCCACAGCAAAACGATATGATACAAATGAACCTTCCTGAATGCAAACCCTGGGAAAATGCGACTCCAAGAACAAAGAATTAAGAGTATTGCCAACGTGGGGGACCATGATTCCTCCCAACACCTGCCCATCACATGGGATGTATTAATTAAGAACCTACCACCACTAAGTCACATGCATAGTATAAAATTTTCCAAAGTTGCAATTTTAAATACAGATGGTCGTTACATTCGCTAGGCATGGAACTTTGTATGAGCAAAATTAGACTTGGTCTTATTTATATGTACTAGGATGAACATTTGTTATATTACGACCTTGCATAAAGACTTAGGGTATTATATAATATAGGCTTTTTTCTTGCAAGGATAGCATAGATCCTTCGATACCTGCAAGAACATGAAATAAAATGAGAATGTTAGCACAACTACTAAGTAAAGACTTAGACCAAGTATGGTCCAGAAGTCCACTAATAGAGAAGTTGACTACCGATAAGACAATTACAACGTAAACAAACAAATACAGACAAGTTTATGAAAAGCATATGATCCTCTACATTACAAACAGTCCATGAATATCATTATGTCATTTGACAAGTCAAAAGAACTGTACCTGGATCATATTATGATATAAAATAAACAGATGAGACAAACATCCTATCTTAAGCTTTAAAACGTAAAAAGGAATGCCAATACATTGAAGGAACTAGTTTTACCCCTACAATCTAGTCAAAGAAATAAAATATTAAAGTCTAGTTAAAGATGTCATTCCAATTTATACAATGATGGTGAGAGAACAAAAAAAACATCCAAAATGCAAACAATTTCAACTACCGACTAGTTCTCAGTGTTGAAGTTAATTCACAATAACATGATTTTTTACAATAGTTCGGAGACCCTTATAAAAAAAAATTTAGGGTGTATTTTGAGGGACATTACACTCCTCCTCCTAAGAGACCAAGAATAGCATCTTAGCCAACATGAATCAATTTCCCATAACCAACATTCTACACTAGATAAGGCTCAAGGACCTGGAAGGATTTGATTAGAGATTTCCAATGGTTGGATGCTAGTCTATAGTGTTTATTTCTTCTTCTAATCCACTCAATAAGAGAAAGAGGATAAATGTATTTTGCTATCAGAATGTTTCTCCAAGGACTGTCCTTTGTTAAGAATAACCAAAGCATCTTAGATGCTAGAGCTTTGTTGAAGAGGACTATATTATTTATACCCCAACCTCCCTGAAATTTTGGAGCTGCCAAAGTTTTCCATTTCACAATATGAAACCCTTGATATTCCAGACTCTACCTCCACAAGAAATTGAATCATATTTTTCTGATAGTGTTAAGAACTGAGACTGGAATCGATGCCAACATATGCCAATATACCGAGATAGCTTCAAGAACACTATTTACTAGAACCAATATTCCTCCCCTTGACAACCACCTATTGCACTAGAAATTGATTCTATCCTCAATCCTTGCCACCAACCACCACTAGTCTCTTTTCCCATATCTATTAGGTTTAAGATTAAATCCAAGATATTGAATTACATATTCCATTCTCTTTCATTCAAAAGGAAAAAAGGATCTCCAAAAATTGATATCCACCAACTAAGAATCCAAAAGCTATATTGCATATTTTTTTGAAATTATTTCCATTCCTGTAGCCATACAAAAAAGATCCATCTTTTCTTTCATTCTCTAACATTCTAAATAGGAGTAGAGGCATAATAGAAAAATGTCATCTACAAATATTAAATCAGTAAGATGTTCTCTTCCATTTAAAGAGACTCTAGATGTTTTGCCTCTGAATTTATCAACATTTAGAATCCTACTGAGACCCTCCATGATCAGAAGAAAAATACTAGAGAGCAAGAATCCCTACCTCAATCCTCTAGAATATTTGGAAAAGTAGGTCCCAAAACCATTTATGAGAACAACAAAGTGAGGGGAAGTCACACAACTCATTATCCAATTAGTGAGATACAAGATGAAACCAATATGAAGAAGAACTAATCTCATGAATAACCAAGAAGCCTTATCATATGCTTTAGATAGGTCTAGTTTCAAATTTGTTATCTTAAGATTACATGTTTTGATGGAATGTATACCCTCTTGAGAATATCCCATAGATTCATGAATTAATCTACCCTTAAGAAATCCAAAATGTTCATTAGAGACATACCTGGAAAGATGAGGCTTCAATCTAATCTCCATAATTTTTTCCATTATCATGTATGCACCATTGCACAAAGAAATCGGCCTGAAATCTACAAAATTTCTAGGTTTGTCTTTTTTAGGTATCAAGGCCAGAAAAGTTGAGTAGAGAGAGGTTGGTATGACACCATACTTATGGAATTCCTCCACCATCTTCAGAAAGTATTCACCCACTCTATTGAAGAAACCCAAGAAGAATTCTGGTGGCCATCCATCTAGTCTTGAAATTTTATCTCACTGAAAGGCCTTGAGAGATGAAATCGGTTCATCTAATGTAACTTCCCTGAATAATTCCTCATTAAGTTCCTGATTGATTAAAATAGGAAACTTCTTGATGACTTGCAGCATACCCAACATATCATGTTGTCCCATATCAGAATATATAGACTTGAGGTGCTCAATAGAGGACTCAGATAACTCTACAAAGCCTTAGATAGGTTGGCCTTTAACATCCTTCAGTTCCCAAAGTGTTCCCAAATAATGTTATAATTATTGCGATGAGACACCATTTTCTAAAAATATTTAGTATTTTGATCCCCTACCTTGAACCAAAGGGACCTACTCTTGAGTCTCCATTCTATCTCCACCTCTTTGAGAATTTGATCTTTCTCCCTTTCCAACTCCACAATCATTGCTTTCTACTCTTCTGAGGAAAAAAAGCTAGGGTCACTCACATACAAAATCACTAGTTTATATTCTATTTAAACCATATGTGCTTCATGCTCCTTTATTCTTGCAATACTCCAATGAAACACCTTCATTTTTAAGTATCTCAAAGATTCCACCATTTGGATACAAGAATTGTCATTCCCAATAGTGATATGCCTCCAGTTGTTTCGGACAAGATCTTGAAAACAAAAGAGTTTAGCCCAATCGTAATTATATTTAAAGGGAGATCCTAGTTTATCCTATGGATGTCCTAGTTCAAGAAAAACAAAAAAATGATCTAAGAATATAACAAGCCCTACCCAATATCTAAAGACATGAAAACCAACAGCAAAATTGATATTAATGAAAAATGATCTAGTTTTTTGTGATACCTTGAATCCCAACATGCTTGTTGCACTAGGTGATCCTAATAACAATGGGTTTGATGTCCATCCAATCTACTCGATAAAATAACTCCCATAATGACGGCCCCGTGGTGTCCTCTCTAGCTGCTTCTCCCCATATTTCATCAAAAGATAGAGTAAAATTGAAGTCTCCCCCAGCTATCACATTGTTCTGATTAACGTAATCCTTCGACATTAGGGAGGATCAGAATTCAAATTCGTTCTCATATGGCCCATAAATATTGAGAATAAGGAGAGCACGGTCCAATAAGTAAAATTGAATTTCAACCCCTAGCACCGAACGAGTTGCAAAGGAATTTACAGCTAGCACCTTCTTTGGCACTCCTGTAACCAGTCTTCCAGACCTACCAGTGGCATCAACAGCAAAGAAATTCATAAACGACAATTTTTTTCTAAAGTAGCAGTCACTTCTGGCCCTTTTATCATAGTTTCTTGAAATAAAAAAATATCAAGTCTTTCAATCTCCACAAAATGCTTTAGGGCATTGTTTTTTCCTACCCTCCATGGCATCAAACATTGATAGATGAGAGTTTCATTTAAGTAAACCCTAATCAGGTTGTCCTTCTCTAATAGCCCATTAAAGTTTCATTTGTCTTCCCTCTCAAATTTCCCTCTTCGCCCTTTCTTTCGTCTAAGACATCTTAGATTTCCTCCCAAATTTTTAAGTAGTTGGGTTCGGCTCCATTTCCATCCCCCGGGTGTTAATACCCATTTTTATCTAGGACGAAGGAAATAAGTCCCTGAAGAACCAGATTCTGAAACACTGCCATCCATCAAAGATGAATTGTTCTTATGCTTCGATTCCAGAGAATTATTTGAGCCTAGTCTAGTGATAAGTTCACCCTTCAACAAATTAACCTCCTCTCCAGGTAGAGATTGTGAAATAACAATATCCCGCCCTAATCTATTCAAAGGCTCATTCAAAAGTTTCTGCTTTGGAGAATATACCGCGAGCCATCCCAAGACAGTCTCACCACACTTCTTGCACATTTTAGGCAAGGTTTCAACTTGACTACTGGATAAGCCCAGTTCATGTAAAATATCCAAGCAGCTAACCTCTTTTTGGACTGGAGGGATAATATTCGTCATTAAAACTGAATCATGGATCAATTCCTCCCCTTGTGCTAATTGCTCTGCCACCTTCTCCTCATCGCCCTACATGGTCTGCACATTCATGTAAAAGGTGGTGCTATCATCTCCTTCTGGATCTGTTTTCCTAGTCCAAACCTTCTTTGTAAAATTATGCCATGCACAGTCTGTAACCATGTGTCCATATGGATTCCAACAAGCACACCTTAAATGAACATTTAAATAATCCATCTATTGAGTGAAGATATTCTCACCTTCCACCAGGTCGATAGACTCAAAAATACCTTTCCTCACACCAACTTCCACTAGAATCCTTTCCACTGAGCGACGCTAAGAGTTAAAGAGATATGCATCTATAGATACGAATATTCTGATAGCATCACCTATCACCTTGAATCCTTTCTGAGACCATAATTCCAGAGGAATGAACGAAAATTTAACCCAAATCGGGAATGACTCCAAGGAATCAGATCTTGGGTCGAAAAGAGGATGGCAGGGTTTAATAGGAAGTGGAGCAGACCAATTCATCCAAATGCGGTGAAAAATGCTATCTGCCTCATCCTACAAGTGAAATTCAAAAGAAATCCATCCTCTGGAAAGGAAAAGAGTCTCGGATAGGTTCTCGACCATCGACCCCCATGTATTAGCCACCCATTTTTTCACAACCCCCTCAGAAAATATTTGTCCACAGAATTTACCAATGAGAATTCAGCTATCCAACCGCAGTATCTCCATTATAGTAAGGTATCTACACACAACCCAAAGCCCGCCCATGGCCTTTATTATTCAACACCTTATTTCTCTTTCAACCCATTGGATTAATATTATTAGTAGCTTAGGATGCTTTTAGCTCATCCAAATTCAGAAGTTTCCCAATAAACCCTCCTCCTCTTGGTTCAGATTCCGTGATGGTAGGATAAATTCCCCAAGCAGATTCAGGAAGAGAAGAAACAAATGATTCCTTCGAGAAAGAAGTGGGGGATACAAGTACACTTACCTTCTGTGCATAAGTTGGTGCACGAAACTTTCTATGATGACCTGTCGAGTTTATTAAATGAGATGTATGTGGTAAGGTGTTAGTTTGGGTACGATGAAGTACTTGCAGATCTGTTGCCATCATATCATGCCTGGGAATGATGGCCTCCAACCATCCACATGGGAGAACTTCTGGACGAGGCCTAGTGAAGACTGCCTCAATCATTGAGGAAGGTGGGATACCAATAACATCTACATCCCCTTTGACTGAGTTAGAAGCTGTCTTGTACGAGAAAAAATCATATCTCAATGCATAGCGTTCAACTATATCCCTCTCCCATCCCATATCAACTTCCTTCATCCACTTTGAACCTACCAAGGAGGATTTGACCTCCTCATACTTACTAAAAATGCTATCACTTTGGGTTGAATCATTCGAATGATAAACCAAAGTGCTGAAAATTTCCTCCATTTTTCAGAGAGGGAAAACCTTTATCTAACCCTAGATTCTAGCACCTGAAACCCTAGCCTTGTTCCACTCCATCTAGGGGTCGTCATTCCTAAATCCAGATCAATTATCAATTGTTTTATCTTTATCAATAAACATAATCATACCATTTTGTGGTTATATTCAACATGTTGTAAGTGTTATTTTCACCCAATATATAATAGTGTTTTCTCATTATTTATCGTGTTCATATCATTGAGTTTACAATTATGATATATGGATGCAATTATGACTTATAGCTAGAGTAACTACAACTTCTATTCTAGAATTATTTGCAACTTATTTGTATAGCACATTATACATATCAGTATCAAGAAAATCTAACACTTACACATATATTACATGACATCTCGTAAAATATTTATAATCATTGGTTGATTAGTTAAATATTTTATAGTTGACCACCCCATAATTAATTGATAAGATAATTAAAATGATTGTAATTTTGCAATTTTGTAAATAATTTTATAATTTGTAAACTAATTTGTAAATGTAATCACAAATTTGTAATTGTAATTTGAAAGTTTTGATTGTAATTGCAACCGCAATTTGCGATTGTAAATTTGTAGTTGTAATTTTCCAATTTGTAATTTGTACCTTGTAAATATAATTAGTAATTTCTTGTTATAGTTGTTATTGTTATTGTAATTTGTAGTTTTGAAATTGGAATAATGATTGTAAATTGTAGTTATAGCTAAGATTGTAACTTGCAATTATAATTGTGATTGTGCACAATTTGTAATTATAATTATAGCTAATATAAAAGAATTCGACAGAAATATGCAAATAAATAAATAAAATTGCATCACACACATGAATCACACTCATCGACATTAAAAAAATACATCATGCACATGAAGATAAATATCAGAAAATAATTTGACAGCCCATTGAGTTCATAAAAAAATAAGTCCATATATATGCATAACAATAAAAAATACTACAATGTGATCATCAAATCAATAACCACCACCACCATCACTTAACATCATGTAACATATCATCATCATCATCATCATGACCACCTACTAAACATAAACATCATCTAACATAGCCATCATGCACACATCTAACTAGGGATGATTTTAAGGGCGAAATATAGCCCAAGGGAGAAATTAGAGGGGTCTCAAACATATGGTGGGCGAATTTGTAATATGAAAAGAGTTTTTTTTAATTTAATAATTTAGCCCCAAATTTATTTGACCCACATCAATGGGAAATCGAATTGCCAAGGCCAGATAGGTGAGTGAGAGAATAAAAATTGAATGTCGCCCTACCAAATCTGGTTGAAACTGGTGATTCGCCCTGTATGTTGGGTATTAAGGCCACGAAATATTGAATTCGCCCCCTTTTTTTAAGTAATGTAGCCTCCAAATGGCGAGTTCACTCTGATCAGAGGATGATGCAGCTAGTTCGTGGGTGATATATGGACTCTGTCAGCTAAATCGCCCTCGATTTAAGTTGGGAAATGGGAAGTGCCAGTCTCACCAAATAAGTTACCACGCCCTCGATTTCAGATTTGGAAATGGGGAGTATCCCCGAGTAAACGTTCAGTTACCACGCCCTATATTTGAGGTTGGGAAATCTCTCTGAATCGCCCATCGATTTTCGTTGGTGCGAAGTGGAGTTTTCTATAATTGTATTGGTTATTGTTTTCATCCCCCAATGTTTTTTGGGTGAAGAGTTTTTAACTCCAAGTCCAAATTGGTCCATATCTAAGTAAAACGCAGTAGAACCATGCAACTTGCAAGGAGTTTATCCTTATATAATGTGGAAAGAGTCAATAGAAACCCACATCATCAGATCTTTCATATTTGCATGAAGCTTGGTTTTTTATAGTGGTTGTCTCTACGTTTGTTCAAAGTTCCTTGGGGTTTGCAGTCTTCAGAGAGGTTAGTTTTCATAGAACCAAATACTGTGCAGTGGACATTATAATTATGTGCTTGTAAATCAAGAATCAAATTTAAGTTTCTCTTGTAATTCAAATTCATGTTAGCCTGGTTGTTGAATATTTTTCAATTCCAATCACGTTTTTTTGCTTGATCATGAACATATGGGCTTAGATTTTTTTCATTTGGTTTAAACTAGCATAGATCCATCTTAAACTCGAATCTATTAAGCACCAAGAGGGATCCAATTTCTTGAGGTATAATTTTATTTTTTATCTTAAACTCTTCACATATTAAGAAAAAAATTACTCCTCAAGAAATTGGATCCCTCTCTTTTAATTTTTAAATTACTTTTAATTTTTGATAAGTTATGAGCCGGCATGAAATTTTTTAATTACTTTTTATTTTTGATAAGTTATGAGCCGACATGGAAACATAACGTGACAAACATGACAACATATCCCCCATACTGGGTTGTAAGCACCTCGTTACTCTCGGTGCAAAAATTATTTAAATTTTCTAGCATTCACGGTGCTAAGAGACTGAATCCATGAAGATCTCCATGAATCTTACTATGAGCAATATGCTTTGTTTAAAGAGTAACAAGAAACCATTTAATGAAATTATGAAGGTTCAATTAGTAGGAACGGGTTGGTATCATTGTGGGCTTAGTGAGAGAGACGTTGGTAGGTTACAAATCTAGTTCTTCTCTAGTGATTTGATGCATGCATATCCACCCAGCAGTTGCATAAGCTAGATATTGTATGAGTTGTCCCAATTTCAATCTCTATTTGGGTTATTGTGTCTGGAAACTCACTATAATATCCTATGTGATGTGTGGTATGCTGATAGGCCAACCATTTTGGGAAAGGGTCCAAATATTTACCTGACTTGTTACTTTAATTCCATGTTCATTATTGTGTATTTGTCCCATTATTGCAACTTTCATATCTTATGGGTTTTTAACTTGGGTGTTGACAATGACAGCACTTATGAATTAATGCTTGGCTCATGGTTATTAAGAATTATAAAGATTCTTTGAGCGAAACTTAAACGAGTAATCACAACTTGGTTAAATATGAGAGTTGTAAAAGTACCAAATACATTAGCGAAGAAGGATTTCCCTTTGTCCATTTTCAATGTTATTTTTTGCTCCAAAGTTGCATCTTGCAGTCTCATGATCTAACACCTGAACTACAAAAGAATTGGAGGCAAGTGCTACTTGTGAAAACGTGTCAAACAAATTTCCTTGCATATCATCCATGAGAGAGTTAGATATAGTTCCTGAACTATTATCCTCTTTTATATGAATTTCTTCCACCCCATCATTTTTTTTCTCTCTGTTATTCATAAAGGAAGAATTCTCAACTTCTAAAACATATGGATCTGTGGCTCAACACCCTTGATAATGTCAACTATAATCTTTGTATGGTGTGATCTGACAAAGCCATTGGTGAGAATTTTCTTCTCTCGAGATAGAGAAAACTTATCTCTGTTAGGACTACCATTAGAGTATAGTTGTTGTGTGACACCATGAAGACTATATTTTTTAGAAACATTTGACTTGGCTTGAGACTTAGAAAAAGGTGTCCTTTTAGGTCCCTGTACATTGAGAAATATCTCAATTATTCTTGAATGGATAAATTTTCAAATTTCAATTCTGCATGCTTATTAAAAATATTAGCAGCAAGGCTAGGATCCATCATAGAAGTGGACAAAGATCCATTGGAGAAGGAAACAGATCCTGATACCATGAAATGGATCCTATAAAAGATGAAACATATCCTGAAATTTCCTTCTTTGACCGACCAATCCCCCCAAAATTCAACTTTTTAATTGAAAAAATTCCAAAACTCTAAACCCCATTCCTATCCAAGGTCGGATTTATTCTTATGTCAAAATCTTCTCTTAAGGTTTGATCTATCATTATGGTCAAAATCTGTTGTCAAGGTCTGATCTATCCATAATACATATGTGCTATGTTGTTTCTCACTTCACCGAGGTCCCACACTGTTATTTAGTCCCACCATTTTATTCATTGTTGATATGGGCAGGTGGGCGTGGCTCACAAAAACGTTGTTGTGACCATGTTCATGCTCATGTTGAAATTGTATTCACAATTATCAATTATCAAGATGATGTTAACTTATCAAATTATCGGTTTTGGTACATGGATGGCACAGTAATATGCATCACAACTCTCTTTTTTGGTTATAACTTGTAGTTCTACTCATGGTTCTTGAATGATTTTGATCCTTAACTCCATTTTTTATTTGTTATAAAAATATTTTCATATTAATTTTTACTTGCCATTTCCTAGCCATATCTGGATTCTAGATTTTCAAAAATATACTAGATCCATATCTGGATACGAATCCATATCCTGGTAACTTATATAAAAACCTTAATAAAATTACAATGCAAGTAGGATTTCCTTTATATGGTGAAGAGTTAGACAAAAAATAGAAATATGTGCAAGAGGATAAATATAGTTTACCTAGGCCTGAAGTAGCTGGGGATTTATCCATTGGGGGTAAAATTTTACCTCACAATGCAATATGGCACCCCTGTATGAGTAGTGTAACTCCATCATAGCAGTATAAACTACATCAATTTGTCATTCTAGCTTTTTATCTTGCCTTTTAGACAATATTGTACACCCTCTAGGCATACAACATACACCCTGAATAGTTAGTATAATGCCAGCATAGCAGTATGAGTCATGACTGGAATCAATGTCATATTAGCATTATAGCTTGGACCATGTACACGATGGTACACCCTATAGTCATACGGTGCATGAAACAATGTTATTTCTCCTATGGGTTCATATGCAGGATAAACTATATCTATTCTCAGCATTAATATGTAGGGTACCAACAACAACAAAAATATATAACACTCCTTCAAAAATTCATTATTTTGCAACCATGGTTGGGTGTAACCTTGGAATAATTGAAGCACGATGACAAGAGCACCAATTTGGATTACAACAATATTGCACTACAATTCTACAACATACAAAAATAAAGGACAATATCTCCATAATGAAAGGGAAATATATCATGAAAAGGATACATTCAGTGATATCTCCATCAAGATAGTTCATATGTTGTATATATATTTATTATCTAGATATTAGGTAGGCCCTAGGTTGATGCAGTACCCTTGGGTCCATCACCTCATATATATATATATAATAAATTTTTATTATGTTAGGGGTTAGGAACGTTACATTCTATTTATTATCTAAATATTAGGTAGGCCCTAGGCTGAGCCAGTATCGTTGGGGACATCACTTTATATGTGTGTGTGTGTGTACACGCGCGCGCATGCATGTGTGTGTGTGTGTGTGTGCACATACATACATACATACATACATATACATATACATATACATATACATATACATATACATATACATATACATATACAGATATATATATATATATATATATATATATATATATATATATATATATATATATATATATATATATGTATATGTATAATTTGTATTATGTTAGGGGTTAGGAACAATACATTCTCGCACCCTCCTTGAGAGCAAACATTATGCCTTAAATCTATTATGTGGCACATAAAGGGGGCTACAGTCATAAAATTAGAATTGATTAATGAAAGGGTCGGCCCTATTTATTATGCATGATCTAGAAGGTCATACCTAACCGATTTGAACAAATGAGTATAAAAGGAGGACACCCAGCTGGTATGTCACGCCTCAAAAGAGACTAGTTGCAAGGGTACCTTCAACCATCAACAAAAAAGAGAAATTGCAACAATAGAACTTTGGAGAATGGAATCCATATTTGGAGAATTTGTACCATGTTTAGGGTTTAAAACCACCTCTTTCATGCAACATTCCACTTTCATGAAGATAACATCCATTCAAAGAGACATATTCTGTTGTAGGAGGCTACTCCAGCCCTATTGTTGCTGTGTAGAAGGGTCTAATCCATTCTCAAGAAGGTCACCCTATCCATGATATCTTGTAGCTTCCACTGTTGAATAAATATGCCTTGTAGGATGGTATTGACTCAACATATATATGTTAAACCAACAACGAGAGTACCCCCAAAGGTAGCCTCCCTCTTGCATCCATTTTCCATCATTTTAGAAGAGACGCTAGGATTAAAGAAAGGTTGCATTATGATATTTGGATGGGGTTTATGTGAGTGGTGGACCTAATAAAGGGTGGGCATGTTGTTTTTCTTTCATTTTCAGCCCCATTGCACCTCTTCAGCCTCAAATGTACACCTCATTCACTTGGTATATTGTGTGTTAGATGGGATGCACCTACTTCATGGGTATTTTCAATCATTTGAAGGGAAGAATTAGAATTCATGTAGCAAATAAAAATTTAGCGCATGTTCAAAGGACTTGGGGACATCACTTCAACCTTGAAAACCCACCTTTCCATGTGTTTGTTATAACATACTTGGCTAATTGTTCCATCGTTTATGGATTTTCCTAAACAATTGTGAATATGGCATCCATATTGGAGGATAAATTTCACACTTATATTTGCATTATGATATTTGGATGGGGGTTATGTGAGTGGCAGACCTGATCAAGGATGGGAATGTTGTTTTTCTTTCATTTTCATCCCCAACACACCTCTTCATCCTTAGATGGACACCTCATTCACTTGATAGATTGTGTGTTAGTTGGGATGCACCTTCTTAATGGGTATTTTCAATCATTTGAAGGGATGCACTAGATTTCCTGTAGCAATTAAAAATTTAGCGCATGTTCAGAGGACTTGGGGACATCATTTCAACCTTGAAAAAATCACTTTTCCATGTGGTTGTTATAACATACTTGGAGAATTGTTCCATCCTTTAGGGATTTTCCTAAACAATTATGAAGATGACATCCATCTTGGAGGATAAATTTCACACTTATATTACTATTCCTTTGGATAAAAGCCCCTTGTTTATGTGGAGTGACCTCTTTGGAAGAGTATCTTTGGTGTTAAGTGGGCATATTTGAGGGAGGCCCATAGAAGAAGCCCTTATAAAGTGACATGTGGCCAATGTATATGGAACTCTTTATTCTTTTGGAGTTGGGAAGGTTGCTTTTGAGTCATTTACCTTCCATGAGGACAATCAAGTGGAGTGCCCCTTCCTTGGTGACTTGATTGGTGCACAGGTGGGCATAAGAGTTTGGGTTGGTTTCCAAGTGGGAAAGGATTTCAAATCCCCTCTTGGACATTGATTGGAAAAAAAGAAATATTGAAAATATCCTTTGGTGGTCAATGTGGGAATATTTTGGTTGCTTGGAGCACTTGGTGGGTTGAAGATGCGATCCAATCTTCTCAGCAATGGGAGTACTAGGCCCACAAATTATTTGACCTTCATTAGATTATGTTAATTTTTTTTCAATAGAATAAACAATGATGACCAACTTGAAAAATACCAAAACAACTGTGTTAGGGATAAAAGGTTCCTCTACAACTGTATTGTTGATAGTGGGAGAAGACTTGAGTTCCACTACCAAATGGCTCTAGTGCTTATTTGGAGTGTTGAACTCACACAATTTGAGATTACATCATTGAAGGTTGTTGGATATATACAATAGGTACAAATCACATGGCCAGTTGTTGTTTCTTAATATTTTGGCCATTTTCAAATACAAAATGTAGAAATGATGCATGCCCTTGAATGATTTAGTTGTAGTCTAGGGTAGTGACTGGTTGATGGTTAGTCAGAGGAGGGGTTGCCACTTTCATTCCTAGAAAGTTGTCAGAACTAGAGATTAAATGTTGCTTCATGGTGGAAGTGAGCTCAGGAGTGCCAAGAATCATTGTCAATGTTGTTTGAAGGGTCAAACAGGCTGCTTCTATGGTGAATCATCTCATACTTTTCCCAGATTAGCTCAGATCTAGTCTAAATTGAATTCAAGGCCATTTAATGTTCTCTTTACCACATAAATTCTTTTTTATGGTTGTTGGGAGGATGATCCCATCCATATGCATGCCCAGAATTAAGATTTAGTTGCACCTACCTCGTCAAATTTGGATTTGTTTTTGTTTTGGTCTTAATCATGCCCAAACCAACTGTTGCCATGCCCCGAATTCATGGTTTAGGGCTGCTTAATTTTCCTAGAACGCAGATACAAGGTTGGTTACTGTTGATTCATGGTCCAGAATAACTGCTTGGTCCACAGAAGTACCCAAAGATGGCCAAAATATTAAGAAACAACCTGTCCTTATGTTCTGGTGATTAAAAAAATAAGATGGCATCTCTTTGTTTTGTTTTATTTTATCAGTGTTGCACATGGGTATATCCCCCCACTCAAGTTGTAGAGTACCTCACTTCTCTATAGGAAATAATGCACAATATATGGTTGTCCCATAGGCCAAACATTTTGGGAAAGGGTCCAAATATTCACCTAACTTGTTATTTTAATCAAATTTTCTATGAGATGTAGAAACAGGGATTGAACCCTAATGTTGTTACATACAACACATTGATTGGTAGACGTTCCAAAGAGGGTAATCTGAAGAAGGAAATAAAGTTGTTAAAATAGATGAAAGATAGTGGTCATGTCCCTGATAGGATTACATATAGCATAGTCATGGATAGGCTCTGCAAGGAATGCAAAACCCAAGAGGCTAATAGCTTATTGCATGAATATTAAAAAAGGTTTGACATCTGACATACTCAGCAGTAAACAATGGGTTATACAAAGATTGTTGAAACACACCTGGAAAGGTTTTGGCATTAGTTAGTGAGCTGCAATTGATGAAGTGCAGGGATGACTTTGGTAAAAATACGCTAGGCAAGCTATATGAAACACTTTTGGTGTCTAATATTGATGAAGTCATGTGAATGGAATTTGCGTATGTGTGTTATAGGTGTTCAATATGAAAACATGTTTGGTTTGGTGTTTTGTGGGTTGCACATGTTGATTACACTTACCATTTTAATCTAAAGTGGGTTTGGCCTAGCGGTTAATGTTGTAAATTAGAATGGAAGAAGTGCCCAAGGTAAATTTCAATGATAGTGCTCACATCAATAATCTGAAATTGGTTTTTTCTAAAATGGTCAGTGGGTTATCATTTGACGTTGATAAAGTGAAGCTTGTGAATCTCAATAGTGGTGAATCTGATCTACTATTATTGATGGCGAGGTTGCCTAGATTGTTCAGACCTTCATAAATACTATATAAATTCACTAACTTTGCTGCAGTTTTTTTCAAGTAAATGGGAGTGTCATTGCTCTAAGCAGTCCACAATTTCAATTGCAGGTAAAGTAGATGGGATTCCATAATAGTGCCTACTACTATAGAAGGACTTACCAGTGGTCAGATTCAAATACTATAAAGTCATTTGATGGGTGACAATTGATGAAGTAGTCATGGGTTGCTCTAGTGGTTAGTGAGTTGCACATGGTAGCGCTCAAGGATAGTGTAACAGGTGGTTGATCTAATCAAAACTCAAAGGGACTCAGTAATTTTGTACCAAGTAACAAAATTTAAGCCATTTTTTTTTTTCTCTTTATGTTCACCGAACAACCAGTTTGAAGTGGTTCTCAGTACGTTTCATATAGGTTCTAGAGGTTGTGTGGGCATTTGACATCCACAATCACTGGTCTTGGTGTCATGTAGTAAATTAAAAATTTATTTGAACTTTCTATAATAGGAAGATATGATATCATAGGTGGAAGGACTTGGAAACATGGTACCTGGTTATCTTAAAATACGACATGGTGCTTTGCCTAACTAGGAGTGATATTATTGTATAGTATATTAAAGGTAATCTGGTTGTATGAATACAATGTAATGTAGAGGCCATGTGGTAAATGATTCTACAACAAAAACATGAGATTATGGAGGCATAAATCGGATCCTATCTAAAAAGGCTCGATGAACCTGACTGCAAATATTACATGCAGACTGGATTTTGTGCCTTTGGCATGAGTTGTTGGATTAAATTTCCCCAAATAGGAAGCAGGTATATTTGCCTCTTTTTCTATATTACTGATTTGAATTGGAGTAAGGCCATTTCCTAATCAGTTGTAAATCATAATACATATAGTAAACAATGTAACTCCATGTTCATTGTTGTGTATTTGTCCCATTATTGCAACTTTCATATATTATGGGTTTTTAACTTGGGTGTTGACAATGGCAACACTTATGAATTAATGATTGGCCACAAAGTATTTATGTGGTAAAGACAACAGGACTACAACCATAAAAAATCATTTTTGTGGTAAAGACAATAGGACTACTGTGGAAGATATATTGAAATGTCTAAATTTTCCCTTACGAATAAAATGGATATATGTCCCCCATGAGGTTATATCAGACAAAAGAAAGAAGTTCAAAATTTTTTAATATGTCCACCAATCTAATTATTAGCTTGATAAGATTGTTAATCTTGACAAATGGGAAGATGAAAAAAATATATTGTATCCTAATAGAAAACTAAAATCTTAGGTGATTCCCACTCAGTGATTGACATTAAGTCAAATGTGGATATGGAGGATGAAACTCAGGACCAACCAAACACTAAGAAGGCCAATGTTGAGAAGCAAGCAATCATAGATGAGCATCAAATTCAAGAATCCTCATCAAGCTTACTTATTCTCTCCATTGAGAACTTTCCCACAATGATTTGACCTCAAATATAGGGTTTGTTTTGTTCACAATAGGATTCCTCTTCAACTCAACCAATCCCAAATAAAAACTTTGGGTTGTTTGCTCATTATTAAGAAATAAATAATCAGAATGTTCATGTAAAAAGGAAACTATACCCTAGGTCACATATCTCAACTAGAGAGAAATCAAGATTGTTATCTTCCATTGATATAAAGAAAGGTAATTTCAATATGGTGTTTCTAGATCCAACCGTCATAAGGGTATCCAAGACATTAGCACACTATAAAGCTACTCAATTCACCGAGGACCTAGATGCACTAAGTCCAACAAACAAAATATACTGGCATAGGGACATGAGAAGTAATTTTCAAAGCCATATTGAGATCAACAATTAATGCCAATAAATTACAGGAGATATTTACCAAGGTGGAGAGGCAACTGAAAAATGAGAAAGTATCCAACAAGGCTAACTAATTGAAAATAAGTGAGCTCTAATAGAAAGTGGTGGAGCTAGAAGTAGATCCCGTCAACCATACTCGTGTACATACCATGCTTAAAGATAAGGATAATGAAATTCAAATACTCAAGAAGAAATTGAAATTTCCTGGTACAGAGCATGCTCACTATTTCGCATCACATTTAAATGGGAATAGGAAGATGGGGTAAATGTTTATGTTTCCTGTTTCCATAAAAGGTATGGTGCCCAGTCTAATTTTAATGGTTTGTGACAAGAAATTTATAGTAGGGTTATGCCTTATATTATGGAAATTTCTGAAATACCTTTTGACATAGAAAGGCTCTCGTATAACAAGTTAAGGTCTTATTTAAAAGAGAGTCCATTTACTATGGTTGTAATTTTTTATGAAGAAGTACATGAAACCTCATTCTTTTATCACCAAGCAAAAAGTATATGTCCTTTCTCATCAACGTAGCTTATTTGGTTCCAAATTATGCACGCTTAATAATCAAGGTTAAAATTTTATATGATTAGTAGCCTTATTCTTCCAACTTTCTAAATAATTGCTTCCCAGATAAATAAACCCTAGTTAATGAAATCCCAATATACTTATTTTTTCTCTAAAGTAAAATATGAAGCATTTTCCAGAAGAAAATTCAAATCTCTTTAGATGTTTATAAGAAAGTAAGGAATTCATATGTTAACTTCATAACTTAGGATCTCCAAACCATTGTATTTATTCATATCCATGTTCGCACCCAAAATTTTGGTTTGAAAAAGTCATTATGGGAATTTATACTTTTCCTATTATGCTTTATACATCTCAATTATGAGTCCAATTTTTAGTTACAAAATTTCTGCTCTGATGGAGCTGGGTATCTGAGTTTTTCCTGTCAATAATTCATAGGGAAATTAAAACTTTTCTCCTATTGGTAAAAGGATATTGAGAATCTCTCTATAAACAAACTTATCTTATCAAACATGTTCTACCTATAATATCCTTAAAAGGCACACACTCAAAGGAATAGGGACTTTTTGGTAGAAGCAGTTTTTCATTAAGTTTATGCTAAATAAGATACAGAACACAAAACAGAATTGCAAACAAAACCAATATTTTGCAGATGATTTTACTTCAAAATTCAAACCCCAAACTTGAGTACTACACATGGAATAATACTTTCCATTGGATTTATCCTATTTTCCTTTCGATTTGGAAACATTGCTCTAGGAATCGCTTAAGGAAAAAATTATGGGTTACAAGCAAATGACATTAAAATAGGTCAAAAAGAACTATTGTACTAGGTTGTAAAAATGCTTAGTGGAATATGGATTGAATATCATGACCCTTTGCATATCGTTGGTGACCCTTTGCATGTTGTTAGTGGCCCTTCTTGTGTCATTGACATCATGTTGGTGACCCTGCACATCTTGCTAGTGATCATTCACATATGACAAAGGTTGAGAGTGGAGACCTAAAAGGACAAAAGAATAATTCCAATATCCCATGCTAGCTCTAGAAAAAGATATGATAATATAATTTTCATATTCTACAACTTATTTAGCAATGTCAACTGGTAATTCCCTTTCAACTTAGCCAAAAAAATTGTTCATTTTCAAAAATTGAGCATGTAAGTTTTTCTTTTGGTTCTTGATTTTGGGGTTGGTACAATTTTTAACTTCAGTTAGTTATTTAGAGAATTTGTTTTATGTAATTTTCTTACTTTGATCAATCACACAAGATATGTTTATACATCAATATTTAGTTACAAATACAGTTCGTGGATAAATGACAAATTGTCCCTTACTAGAGGGTCATCGCATGAGAGTAGGGGCACTAGCTTGGAGTTCACACATATTATCTTTTGGAAGCAGGGATTGAAAAATTCTTTAATGTGATATCTATTTTGAAGAAGGATATGTTAGAAAACTTGTTGGGCACAAATCATAGGTAAGAGAAGCATTTTAAGCAAAGTAATTTGTAGATTTTTTACTTGGAATTAATTTCCTGTCGAACTTCTCCCTTTCTGATATTCAACATACACATTGTTCACATTCAACATGTTATAAAAAAATTAAAACTAAAACTTGGTCACTATTAATTTTGTTCACATGTATGTGGCTTGAAGTGGTCATATGATAACCGAGAAATTGCATCAAGTGGAATTGTTAATTAGGTAAAATATCTTTGTGATACATGATACATGCGATGAATTCTAGGCCCAATATTATATTTTCAGTTCATTGACTCCAAACAATTGAGTTATAAATTATGGTTCTAACTTCTTTGTTACAACTTTTGGTATGGAACCAACATTAAACTCAACCTATGGTGAGATTCAGTGATCACACAATTGTTGTTAAGGCCATTGCTTGGTCCCCTCATCAACATGGCCTCCTTGCTTCTAGAGGTGGGACAATATATAGGTGCATTCACTTCTAGATAGATGTTAGTTTAGGAGCTTTTAATTGGTTATCTCGTTTTACTGTGTATGCACTAATTTCTGTCACTAAATAAAGATTGTTTCTTTGTGTATATTAGAGCACTATTCGTGATAGTGGAGTTTGGTCTTTGGGTAGAACTCAAATTCAATAATATATTTATTTTTGAAATTCACAAGTGGATCAATTATTTTTCCCTCATTGGAAGATAACATGGTATACCCTTCAATTTGCAAAAAAGGGTGCAAATGTTGCTTTTTTAAATTAGGAATAATGTGGAAGGAAACATAGAACCATTTTTATGACCATGTTTATTATTTTATACAATGAGGATAAAATTGACCAACACTTTCTAAAGGTGGAGTCTTATGGTATTTTGTACCTTGTTCTTTTATTCTTTTATACCTTAAGATTAATTGAAAATACATCAGTGTGAGCCTTTTCATGCAAACTTTTTTTGGGGAATTTAGTGTAGATTGAGAAAGCAAATGCATTTACTATAGATTTGTTGGGAGCATTCATAGATCTCTGCCAAGCCAAATAGGTGGGTAAAACTCGAGAGCTAGCCATTATCATTGTTTTTTCAAATGGTTATTTTATTCCATATTAAAACTGGTGGAGCTCCATTTGTTTGGTGTAATTAATCAAGGTAGAGACTACTGTGATAGGTTAAAGTGGAAGCAAAGGTGTTGGTTCATTGTAGTGTAGAGAAAGGCCTAGTTGATGAAGTTATTGCTCTGGTGGCTTCCTTTCTTATCCTCAGAGCTTCAACCCATCAGGTGAGAAGGTATGTTGATGTGGTTGTGTTTCTATTCTCTGTAATCTATTTATGGTTATATTGCAGTTTTCTAAGCTAGCCTCACAGATAATGCAGATAGTCTAGTTGAGATAGATATTCAATTGAAACCCAAATTTCAATTGGATCGCCTTCAGTTTTTTGGTGCGAGATTCAATCAAATTAAAATAACATTTTCTTTGGAACACAAATTTTCCCCTTTTTCAAAGTAGTTGTAGTCGTATATACTATCATCTTTGAAAAATATAAAAAATCTTTAGGTTGTTTTAGGTTTACTGTACGATTTTATGTTTTGAAAGATAAGCAAACCAAGAAATTGTGAATATTTTACATTGTTATATACACATTTCTTTTTTCAGTTGCAACCATTACACACACAAATGCACTACCCTTTTGAGGAAATAAAAACCTTAAAAAGAACCATTAATTCAAAATTTTCTAGTAACTTTTCTTTTTAGGTCACACAAACCAACTAGCTTAGGCTAGGGTTTTGGAATAGAGCATCTTAAACTTTCCAAGACGATTCAAATCTCAAAATAGTAGTAAAACAATCATTAGGTAAATCCACTTTTGTAGAGGTGTGCCAGGAATCTCCACTCAAACCGGAGTTAAGCACGAGGCCGTGTGAGGTTGATCTGCCAGGGATACCCCCTTCCTTTGAATCAAGCATCTATCAGAGCTGTCACATGTACAGGGATCCATTAGTACCTTGTGTGCTTCTGGATTTAGGGATTAGTTACCCTGCCCATACATGTCAGTTAAACCTGCAACTGTCCCCTCGGACTCTTTTTGCAACTGTGGTAGCCTTAGTATCTTTGACCTTTAGGGATTTACATAGGTGACGGTGGAAGGATATTTCCATTATACCTAGGATAGACGTGGGAGGAAAACCCTTGCAGTTATTTGGGAGGGCGGTTGGTGATTCAAATGCTTGCACCTGAAGACTTTGTATTGTGGACCCCAGGTAATTGTCCTTCGCTACTCTACTAGTTTGTTCTAGGCCCTAATCATCCCAGACTTTCCTTTGAGAGTACATCTTTGTTTTCCTGGTCTTGATCACCGTAGGAATTTTTTATAGTGGTGTTCTATTTGTTCCATGCTATTCTAGTGGCCCCTAGGATAATCACTTAGTATATTTTTGTTGCATTTGCAGAGGACCAACCTCCTCGTATGTCACGAAGGTTGAGAAACCTTCATCCACTCACTGTGGAGCCTCCACCACCACCACAAGAACTTAGAACATACTCACATGGTTCTTTACCACATACTGCTTTTTTATGGTTGTTGGGAGGCTGATCCCATGCATATGCATGCCCAAAATTAAGATTTAGTTGCACAAACCTCATCAAATTTAGATTTTTTGTTGTTGTGGTCTTAATCATGCCCAGACCAATTGTTTCCATGCCCATAATTCATGGTTTAGGGATTCTTACTTGTCCCAGAACATAGATACAAGGTTGGTTACTGTTGATTCATGGCCCATAACAGCTGCTTGGTGCACAGAAGTACCCAAAGATGGCCAAAATATTAAGAAACAATCCCTCCTTATGTTCTGATGATTAAACAATAAGATGAAAACTCTTTGTTTTGTTTTATTTTATCAGTGTTTCACATGGGTATATCCCCCACTCAAGTTGTAGAGTACCTCACTTCTCTCTATGCAATAATGCGCAATATATGGTTGTCCCATAGGCCAACCATTTTGGGAAAGGGTCTAAATATTCACCTAACTTTTTTTCATATAGCCCATTTGTTTGACCTCTTATTTCCTAGATAATATGAGTACTTTATTAATTTTTCTTACAATGTAAGAGATGGTTTGTATCATTACGTTTTCTTGCAATATAATGTGCAATTGTACTAATTTTATATCATTTTTCTCATGCAGGATTCCTTCTAGTTTCTATATTGATTTGGAATTTCAATTGTGGAACATTAGGTAAGATGTCAAACATGGATCATGGAAAGAAAAATAAAACATTAAGACAAAAGGATGTAATATCATATTTTCAAAAACATCAATCCAATAATCCACATCATATTCATGCTTCAAGCTCTCTTGAGCAAGGTATCGGTGAGAGAGATGTAAACACTTTGGAGGATGCATCTGCAATCCATACAATGGATGGTAGAATACATTCCTCTAGTGATCAAAGTGAGACAAATGCATTTTCATCAGAAATTGGTAGCTCAAATGTTGAATATTTTTCCTTGCAAGGTGACATAGACCATTCACAAAAGAGGAAAAAATGCCAATGGGACTTCGAGAGACAATTACAATATGATTGGGTATCAAGATTCCCATTTATTGAACCAATACCTCCAGCAAATGAGAATGATACCTCACAAGAAGTTAAATACATTTCATGTAGTTGTAAACTTGGCAAGGTAGTGAAATTACAAATGACGCTAAACACAATAGAGAAGCATGTTGGCACTAGCACACTTGAGGAAATTTGCCACGATTTTGCGTTGATATTGCCATGTTTTGTCGTCTCAATTGCGATGATCATGGGCACGATTTTACGTGGAACCTATTTTGTGGATATAACAACGAACTTGGAAAGTCATCGCAATATAGACAAAAACTGGTCGCCACGTGTCTTCTATAAGGTGGTCTTGAAAATGATTTTTTTTAATTCATTTTCTACAAATTGTTTCTCTATCGACGAGCATTCATCCCTATAACAACGCAAATATGTCGAAAAATTGTTGCGCATAAATTTTCTTCCACGAAAAACCATCGCTCTATCGACGGTTGTTCGTCAAATAGACCAAAACAAAGCCAGAGGCTACGATGGTTTTTCTATACCTGTGACGATGTTTCGACGCAACTATCGGTGAACATTCGTCGAACAGACCAAAATAAGGTAGTTTCCTTTCCACGGTTTCCATGAACAACCGTCTCTCTATCGACGATTGTTCGTCGAATAGACCAAAACAAAGTCGGAGGCTGTGACGATTTTGCTATACTTGCGACAATGTTTCGATGCAACTATCAACGAACGTTCGTAGAACATACCAAAAGAAGGCTAGTGCCTTTCCACGGTTTTTCTACACCTTCGATGAAATGTCGTCAATATATCAACGAGACCTAGAATTTTAAAAAAAAACTATGGAAACTGATGTATTATGAGTATAACCTAAATGTCCAAGCCAGGTGACATTATATTAGTGAATTTTTGCATTGGACAAGAGCTTATCATCTTTTCTGAGAACAAAGATGATTAAATGAAATTGATGGTGATTTTATCATGGTTTTTAGAATTTTCAAGTGCAAAAGAAGAGAATGAAAAAAGAGATTGATCTAATTGTAAATTCAACAGAGAAATGCTTCAACCTTTCATGAGCAAACGAGTTTGGAAATGAATGCTTACAAGTTACAACAAATTGAATGCAAAACTAGCATTAGCAGTGGATTTCATGCCCAAAACATTTCAATTTGGTGTAATCTTAAGTTGTTTTGGGATCTAAAATTGTCACAACAACACTGAAGTTTGAGCCAGATTTGATCTAAATCTGGTGAAAGCATGGATATGTTTAGTTGCTAACCGACAGATTTAGTTGTTTATAATGTTGTTGTTAATGCCCCATAATGCTCCTACGAGGATGAATTACTCCATGATAGTTTTTGTGCTACGAATCCCCATGGTTCATGTTTTTTCTTTTCAATATGGTAACCACCTTTAACCAAAAGACATGGAAACTGGTTGGAAATTGTCAGAATGTTAGGTTGGGATCAGATTCGGTTCCTTAAGGGAGGAAGAGATTCTGCAATCGTGGAAGTTGGAATAGGTTGTCACATGTATTTTGTACAATAAATTCCACTATTTGTTTTTAATATTGTACATACATATAGGATATGGAACATTATAGTGACCTTAACTCAACCCCTAGGGGAAAAGAGTAGTTGTTCACCTATAAAATATTTGTAGGCTCTTTGTAGTGCCAACTGGTGGTAAGCTGTTTTGAATTTGCACATTACTGGAAGAGATGAAAATGAAAAACTGATCCTTCTTATGCAACCACCTCAAGCATGGCCAAAATCGGTCAAAGTTAGTACCAAATATTCCCTTGAGCACATGATAGGAAAGAGACATGTTAATCAACAAAAAATTGACAACTTATTTCTATTCTTTTACTATGCATGATCTCATATAACAAAAAATTCATCATAGATCACCTTTTGGCATTGCTCAAAAGCAGTTTTCATAGTTGACCATGCAATTTGTAGTTTAGAAAACATATCATAATTGCCTTGGAGACACTCTGCGTGAAATAGCATCACTTGCTCTACTACATGTGAAGATCTACTAGTGATAATTCATCATACTACAAAAAACATAAGGTGCACTGAATTCATCTTTATTGAAAAATAAATAAATAATAAAAAATAACTCAACCCCTAGGGAAAAAGACTAGTTGTTCACCTAGAAAATATGTGTAGGATCTTTGTAGTGCCAACTGGTGGTAAGTTGTTTTGATGTTGCTCATTATTGGAAGACGTGAATTTGATCCTTCTTATGCAACCACCTCGAGCATGGCCAAAATTGGTCTAGTTAGTATCAAATATGCCCATCAGTATAGAAAATGGGCCTTATAAGAAAACGAGCCAACCATAACTTATTGATGAGATGGAATTCAAGGACCAATAGAATTTCAATAAAATGAGTCAACCATAATGGTGGACTTGAGATATTTCTCATAAAAAAAACCTTTTTTGTTCGTATTTTCAACATATCTCCCCATGTTTCTACTCAAATTTCGAGTGGGAGTACTCGTTGGATGAAAAATTAAATTACACATCCAACGAGTACCCACACTGCATACTTTTTAGGAACCTTGTTGCCCCAAAAACAAGAAATATCTGGAAAAACGTGATGATGATGTCACCATCACGTTTTTCAGGTATTTCTTGTTTTTGAGGTAGCAGGGTCCATCAAAAGTATGCAGTGTGGGTACGTGTTGGATGCATAATTTAATTCCGCATCCAATGAGTGCTCTCACTCTAAATTTGAGTAAAATGACAAGGAGATATGTTGAAAATACGAACGAAAAGGTATTTTTTTTTCTTTCTTCCTCTAAAATTAATAAATGTTATTTTATTATTTTAACTATTATTTCATTATTTTAATTATTATTTTATTGATTTCCTTAGGAGGCCCATTTTAGACCTCAAATTTCCTCTAATGAAGATAAATGAGCACATGATGGGAAAGAGACATGTTAATCAACAAAAAATTGACAACTTATTTCTATTCTATTACTAGGAATGATCTCATGTAGCAAAAAAATCATCATAAATTACCTTTTGGCACTGAGAAGTAGGTTGCACTGTTGAGCATGCAATTTGTAGTTAGAAACCATATCATAATTTCCTTGGAGACACTCCTCATGTAGTAACATCACTTTATCTGCTACCTTTGAAGATCTAGACATATCAATTTATGAAGGGCTCAACATAGTTAATGATAAAAATTCCAAACAGATTGAGGAAAGCAACCACAAAACCAATCACATTGCTTTTCTTGGGCCCTAGTGAGTATGAATAATTGAAATATTCTTAAGCGATATTGTAATTCAATTCAATCATTAGAGATTCTATATTTTGCATCATTTTGAGAAATTAACAGCGTATATATACATTTGTAGAAGAATTACAGCCGGTTAGGTTTAAATGTTGTGTCAATTCTTCTCCTAGTAGTAGTGTGTCCATTGTATATGCAAAACTTTGCCAAACAATGTTTGATTCGAAGTTGTAGAGAACAAAATTTCCTGAATATTGCATCTCCCCTAACTCAATAAACAATATTATGGTCTCATCCATCCAGACTGTTGATTTTCCATCTCCTAGCTGAATATTTCTATCTTGACCAAGAGTGAGGAATCCTTCTTCACTTACGGGTTGGCTTCTGATAAACCCAAAACCATAAACCTTCAAATTTTACAAATACATAAACGTTACAATAATAAAAATCAATCATCACTACAATCCAAGAACCTATGTATCCAAATAGGAAATTTCACAATATAAAATAAATATAGAAGATGATTTGGATAATACAAAAGAAATACAATAACAAACATACGATACAAACATAAAAATGCAAAACATATTTGTGTTATTTTGTTGGGCTACTTTCTCATGCATTCCAATTGGAACTTTGATGACTAGTCTTTGTACTTGATGATGATGCAATTGGAATTCTCATTGACCCCGTTTGGTCATCTTTGGATGTTAATATAAAATCTATTTCTTTCTCTCTCACTATATTTTTAAACCACACACTCACAAGTGCTAAGGCTAATGATCACACCTTGATTAGGAATAGGGACAACTTGGCTACATGGAAACAAAATAACAAGAATTATCTATCATTAGGAAACTATGCTAAATGCAAAGACAACATATTGAAGGCATGTGTAACCTACCTATCTCACCACCCTCCTATATTAATTCCTGCAACTCAGATGATAAATTCAAATCCTCATCCTCAAGTTTTCATTCATTTTAAAATGATTGAGATAAAACTCAGTAGGAGTAATGTGGGAAGGATGGAGAAAATAAGGGTTGGAAGGAAATCAAGGACATCCTTGACATGATGCTAAAGTTACAGACATACGAGGTTTCCATGGATAATGTTATGGTGAATAAGAGAGGCAATTATAGATGAGGTGAATCAGCTAGCCAAAAGTAGAAAGCTACCAACGCGGCAAACAATCACCAAGCCTTGGATCCTAATTAAGGGTAGTTGAAGGGTAGACATTCTCAGGTAGAGGTATCAACCAGCAAGAAGACCAAAAAATCAGATAATGAGTTATGAGCTCTTGGATTCTGACCTGTAGTTCTCATATCTTTGTTATTTTGTTTTTAATTTCCTAAGGCATGTACTGAGCTTCACGGGAGAAATAGAAACACCAGAATTGATGATACTCTCCCAATATTCCATTTTTTATAATTTTTGAAGTTGGTTGATTTGATGGCTTCTTATGGTGTTGAACTTAAGCTAAATATAATACTTTTCTAGTCTAAATCAAAGTTAAAGGAAGAAGAGAAACCACATAATGCAAGCACTTTTGTTTGGCTAAGATGTTACTGGGACTTGTAACCTTGATAGGTGGCCTAAGATACCCTGGATTTCCCATTAGCAAACATATTCTTACGTTACTAAGAAGCATTTTTGTTTTATGTAGAAGGTTGTCTCCTATTTTGGATGATAGTCTAAAAGTAGTTATTTACTATTGGTTGTATCTCTTGTATCTTAATAGAATGAAACAGAACATAAGGATAAAGACAAACACATTAAGGATAAAGAACATGTCAAAACCTTTACCTTATCATTGTCCTTTCTCCAGATCCATTCACCCATAAAACTTGATAAGAGTTGTCCACGAGATTCCTTTCCATCACCAAGACCCACATAAATCATCAAAGACGGAATTTTTATATGAGTAAATAATATATAAGCAAATAAATAGTCATTTAAATACTACTAGAAAGTCCTGTAGAAATCAATGAACCGTGAAATGTTAAATTTATTAACAATAGTTTAAGAAATAGACATGCATTTAAAAATTTACAACCATCTTTAATACAGAGTAATAAAAGAGTACATTTATACCTTATTGGGATCCTCTCTATTTCGAGAATAGTTTTATATTCTCTATTGAACAGGGCCAACCAAGTGAAGTTGGAATCTCATATGGCCCCTCCCCCCCCTCACATCGCTCTCAATTCCCCATACCCAATAAATGATGTTGTTTACATCGAAAACATATAAGCATTCATGCATAACTAGGCTAGTCATCAAAACATATAAACATAAAAACATTGAAGCATAATGAGGTAATTCATATAAATAATGTTTCAAACTAACAACATCGATATACATCCAAATACAAGTCATGAATTTATACATCTACTTTTTCTTTGATTTATGTTTTTTTGCATTGTAATAACTGACGATTAGGGTATTATCATCATCATTTGGTGGAATATATACAAATCCATGTCCTGCTAGTGTTTTTGTTTCCATGCCCTCATGTATCATACTTCTTGTATGTCGTTGAGTAGGGCATGGAGGCAGTTCTGAAGGGGCGTGAACTACAACAACGAAAATGGGCATATCGATATGTTGAAATATTATTGAAATTAATAGTTCATTATTTTGATTAAAACTACAATATTGCTCTTTACCTGTCTGTGTAGCTGTGACAGCTGGTGTGTTAACTGTTTCTATACTTGTTAATTCCTCTTGCGGTTCACCCTCCTGAGATACATGGTCTTCCATTGAAAGAAGAAAATTTATAAGTATATGTCAGGAAATAAATATCTATAATCACAATAGATATCTCTATTTCCAAAGCACACATACCAGAATGGATACTTTGCTCCCCACTATCATGGGACATGCACACCCCAACATCAGCTGGTACGTGCTGAGTAGCGCTAGATTCATGGTTGCGGTTGCACTATTGCTTAAAAGAAAACATAAATATTTAGTTATGGGTGATATAATCAAAATTGAATATAATTTAGCAGTATACTACAATGATGTCCTTATTCATTTTATTTACATGCATCTGCGTCATTGGGGATATTGGAGTGTGCCCCAATATTTTCCGATATTCAATCACACTTTTAAAACCATACTTGAAACCAAGCTTTAGGTCTTCCTCAGTGGCATCATCTTGGAACATATTTCCCTACAATGCATAACGCATTTAAAATTTCCAGTATCAAAAACAGATATTTGTTCGCTACTATCAAATAAATATTCCTCAGAGTTAATCATTTAATTCTTACAATTCGAGCTCTTAGTTTTCTATAGCCACCCTAGTCTAGTCTATGCTACCCATGCTTTTCCACTCTAGCCTTAGTTGCTTCAAGGAGGTGCCAGGTGGCCTATATATGAAAATTTTGAAAAATGTTAGATATCAGAATTCTTACTTAAAACAAAAAAGACAAAAATAAATGAGCATATTTCACTAAAAAGATGATATGTGTTGTACCTTGATTTTCCAGGCCATGGTTGTTTTCCTTGTCTTTTTAGCAAGTTCTCCTTTGCATCCTCTATTAGTTCCTTCCACTCTTTCTCCGGAACCATGGGAGGGCGCTCATGCTTGAGGTCAAGTTGCAATTTATCCCTATATTGGGCCCTGGTATATTTTAAATTCTCGCCGGATGACTTTGCAACCACTTTCTTGTTGAAAGTTTTGCCAAATAGTTTTACCATGTGGTCTATCAATTCATCTATCTTTGCGCTATCTTGGATATTCCACCATGTGCGAATGGTGGGGCCAAACAGCTCCAATGCTTTGTCATTCAAATTCCTGTAGAAAACATTGTTTCCCGCAGAAATGTGTAATCCATTAATTTATAATAATTTCAACGTATGTCCATTTAAATTTCATGATTAAAATGAATAAATTAATTAATAAATACCTGCGATATTTTGAATCTTAATCAGAACATAAGCGTCATCGACCAGAAAGGTGAGATCTAGTGATCCGGTGCTTTTAACTTGTGCTGCTCCAGGAAAATTTTCCTGGTCATCTACAGTGCGTTCATCTCCGGAGTCATGTGGAGTCCTAGGCTCCGTCTCATCATACTCTGTCATGTCATGCCGATCAAAATTAGTGCCCTCATCAATGGATTAGAATCCAACCGCAGGAGTGTCAAAAAGCCTCATTGGTACATTGTTTTGTCGACGTTGTTGTTGAATTGGAGCATCACTACTTCCTATACCTGTCTCGGCACTTTCTCTAGTCACGGGTTGTAAAAAATCCTACAAACGAAAAAATTTACTTTATTAGATCACTTGGAAAAATAGAAAACATAATATCAAATATGAAATCATGTCATAGCTTAAAACAATATGTGAAGATGACACTTACCCCATAAGATTTTATTTGTGTTTTCATCTCTTCAATCCTTTCCTTGATCTCCTGTGTCATGGGCCTTATGCGAGCCAAGGAAAGCATTTATATGTTTTCCTTTTTCAGGGCCTTATTTATAGTTTTCATTGGGTCTATGGAATAGTAAATTTCATCCTCAACCTCCTCATCACCTAGATCAAGTGAACTGGACTAAATTCATCAAACAATAAAATTAAGAAAAATAATTTTAACATCATTCAAACATTGTTATTGTAATGAAATTTAGTTACTATTAAGAACTAACACTTACCTGATGCGATGTTGTGGCCGGTGACTTCCCACGGTCACCCCGTACTGATCTACTTTTAGTGGGTGATTGTCCATGGTCACCCTGGACCGTGGAAGTAGTAGGTGCCTTTCCACGGTCCTCACCCTGACATGATAAATCAATCAATAATTCATCATAAGAACAGAAAAATGTGAATGTCAACAGTAGAAATCAAATGTTAACAGAAAAAATCAAAACATTTAGTTATTATATTTAACACTTACCTGACGGGGCATAGAGTGTGACCTTCCACAGTCACCCTGGACCATGGAAGCATCAGGTGCCTTTCCACTGCCGCCACCCTGACACAATAAATCAATAAATAAACATTGTGGAAATAATTGTAACATAATAAAAAATGAGATATTGCAATAATATTTATTTTTACCTCAGAAGTAGAGGACACACGTTCTGTTCCATGACGAAAATGGCAGACCCCTGCCACAGTGTAATAAGCATGTTGTCACATGGAAATCTTCTGGGGTTGGAGTTTCTAGTTATTGTAGTCATATTTAGTTACTATATTTAGTTGAGTCAATAATTTTAACATAAACAAAAAGGAGATATTGCAATAATATTTACTTTTACCTCTTAAGGAGAAGATACATGTTCTGCTCCATGGCGATGAGTAGACCCTTGCCACAGTTTAATAAGCATGTTATCATATGGAAATATTCACAATAAGCACAAAAAAAACGAATTGTAACAGTGAAAATCGAATGTTAACAGAAAAAAATCGAAATATTTAGTTATTGTAGTCATATTTATTTACTATATTTAACATTTACCTAACGAAGCATAGCTTGTGAACTTACACGGTCACCCTGGATCATGGAAGCAGCATGTGGCTTTCCACTGCCGCCACCCTAAAAAAATAAATCAATCGATAAAAGTTGAGTCAATAATTGTAACATAAACAAAAATGACATAAACATAACAATGTAATAAGCATGTTATCACATGGAAATATTCATAATAAGCACGAAATAAGCGAATGCCAACGGTGAAAATATAATGTTAATAGAAAAAATTGAAACATTTAGTTATTATATTTAACACTTACCTGATGGGGCATAGAGTGTGACCTTCCATGGTCACCCTGGACCATGGAAGCAGGAGGTTCCTTTCCACTGGAGCCACCCTGACACAATAAATCAATAAATAAACGTTATGAAAATAATTGTAACATAATAAAAAAAGAGATATTGCAATAATATTTATTTTTACCTCAGAAGTAGAGGACACGCGTTTTGTTCCATGACGATCATGGGTAGACCCCTGCCATAGTGTAATAAGCATGTTGTCACATGGAAATCTTTTGGGGTTGGATTTTCTAGTTATTGTATTCATATTTAGTTACTATATTTAGTTGAGTCAGTAATTGTAATATAAACAAAAATGAGATATTGCAATAATATTTACTTTTACCTCCGAAGGAGAAGATACATGTTCTCCACCATGGCGATGAGCAAACCCTTTCCAGAGTGTAATAAGCACAAACATAAAAAGAGGGATAACCACAAGTCAACACACAAACATATAACCACAAGAGGGCTAACCACAAGTCAACAAACATAACAGAACAAGTGGGATAACCACAAGCATGGCTAACCATAAACATAACAGAGCAAGTGGGATAACAACAAAGTCAACATAAAATAACAAGTGGGGTAATCATAAACATAACATAACAAGTGGGGTAATCATAAACATAACATAACAAGTAGGCTAACCACAAAGTCAACACAACATAACAAGTGGGCTAACCGCAAATTCAACATAACATAACAAGACTCTCTCTCAAAGATATGTGGTCCACATATGTGCCATGCAACAACTGAAATTTTATCATCACTGTATAGGAAGGGTTCAACTTGGAAGATGTGATCCTCTCATCCTCATTTAGGTTCTGTCAGAATCCGATTTTCAAAATACCCAACCAAGTGGAAACCAAACATGGAAGCACACTTTCACCAACAAAATTAGTGAACTAAGATAGCACAATTGTAACATTAAAACATAATTTTCATCTCTTTCAACTACTCCATTAAAACATAATGTTCATCTCTTTCAACTACTCTATTAAAACATAATGTTCATCTCTTTCAACCTTAATAATCCCAATGGCCAAGAGGTCCTTCTGTTAAATTTGAAAGAGATGAAAATTATGTGTTGAAATGGAGCACCCATGAATGAAGTGTTGTACATTGATGAAGAGTGTGGGAACCTTAGTGTTTATATATACAAATTCATTAGCACTTGAAAAATTAGAAACCAATAACAAGGAATCATACTACTACCTACCAATACATACTAGGTTGCAAGACTACCATTAAATATTGTAAGTGCCATTAAACAACAAACAACGCAGCAAAATCACAGAACAAACATGTCAAAATCATATTTGATGACTTACCTAATGGGAAGAACCTTCCATGTACTCAGATTTTAACTTTCAGATCAAATATTTCCTCTCAGAGGCAAGTCAATAACTAGAACACATTGGCCCTTAGTAAAGGGCATAAACATAGCTGAGAGAGAGAGACCATAAATGTTGATAAGAATAACATGTAAGTACAACAGAAGAACCAACCACTCAAAGAGGTATGGAACAGTAAAGATGAACCCCAAAAAATCAACTATCACACCAAGTATCCCTCAAAACAGACAAAGACCGTCAACGTAGCAAAAAACACAGCCATAGCAAGCAGCAGTATGGACTCGCACACATGAAGGTGGGAGAACCAAAATTGATGTAGAAACCCTCATAAAGAACAGTGCTAAGCAAGGTAATTTTTAGGGGCGAAATTTCGCCAATTGGCTATTTTTTGGGCTTGTTTTCAAAAAATAAATTCGTTATTTGGTCATTTTTACTTTCTAATATCTCCTATATTTACATAAAATATGTTTTTTTATTGTAATATTCACCAAAATTTACAACTTTCAGTAGAAACCTATATGTTTCATATTAATTTCCGCCTACCTATCTATATATATGATTTTTTCAATCCAAAATAATCACCTAGAATACTATACAGTTTAGGTATTGTATTAGAATCCTTAAAAAATACCCTAGTGCTAAGTAAGGACAAGTTCGGTGTTGCAAGTAGACCTAAGCTCAAGCAGAGACAACCTTCAAACCCCTGACGTCATAAACAAGTGTTCTTGAAAACTCTAGATCAGTCGTGCCAAAATAGAGCTCAAAGTGCCATAAAGCACAAAAAAGTGAATGGTAACAGTGAAAATCGAATGTTAACTGAAAAAATTGAAATATTTTGTTATTGTAGTCATATTTATTTACTATATTTAACATTTACCTCACAAGGCATAGATTGTGACCTTGCACGGTCACCCTGGACCGTGGAAGCAGCATGTGGATTTCCACTTCTGCCACCCTGACAAAATAAATCAATCAATAAAAGTTGATTCAATAATTGTAACATAAAAAAAAAATGAGATAAGCATAACAGTGTAATAAGCATGTTATCACATGGAAATATTCATAATAAGCATGAAAAAATCGAATGTCAACGGTGGAAATCGAATGTTAACAGAAAAAAATCGAAACATTTAGTTATTGTAGTCATGTTTAGTTACTATATTTAGCATTTACCTGATGAGGCATAGCGTGTGAACTTCCATGGTTACCTTGGACCGTGGAAGCCACATCTATTCGATTTAAGTTGTAATCGATCAATAGCTCTTCACCTAGAAGTATTGTTTTTTTTGCACATACAAATATACGATGTTCTTCGCGTCCCTCAAATTCACAATTCGGTTGCTTAGTTGCTATCACTGGCCATGTACTATTTATAAAGCCAACAAAGTTTCTGGACGCTTTTGGTCTCCCATCAATATACATAGTCGCCCCTTTGTTTTTATTGTTTTCTGCTAGTTGTATATAATTTGCGACAACTCCATATCTCCGCATACTTCGAGTATATTGGACCAAGATCAACCAATTATTGTATCTGTATAATGGTCCAACATACTCCATCAATTCAGTTACAGTTCCATAGCCGACCTTTATGCCATCCATGGAAAATAGCCCCAATCAATGTAAGGATGAAGGAGCAATGCGATACATCCTCCCATTGATGAAGAAATCTGTGTCCTCTTGAGGTAGCTTATTAGGTACCCATCATTGCACTAGATTTCTATACCTCAAGGGAAACTCAATGTCACCTATGCTCTCAGCATCATAATTACATGACCCTCTGTTGGCAATAAAATATTGCATGCGTCTATGAAATATTTTCCTTATCTTTTCAGATCTAGTTGATATAGAACCAGTAGATGTAGTACAACACCTCTCACTTTCAACCTCTCCAAGTATATCTTCATCATCACTCGAGAAAGATAGATTTGACAGATACCTATTTGGTGGTACCTACACTCGATAAAACAAGAATATAAGTTACCAAGCAGATATAATTTAGCGTGCAAATATATTTACTTGTAATGTTTCAATATCAAAAGTTATTTCTTCCCAAAAGCTTTATCAAAAGCTATTTTTCTCTCAAAGGTGTAATTTCTTTTAGAGTTATTTATACTTGAATTATTTTTAAGTATAAGACACGATTTGATTTGAGTTGGAATTCACTCACAACACGGATATAGAAGTGTGTTTCTTGGGCCACTTGAATAGTTAATGCATGCAAAGAGGTATGGGATTCCCCCTCATATAGATCATGTTGGGGATTCAATTTGGAATGGGAGGTGGTCATATTGATTCATTCATGGAATGCCCACTAAAACTCGACGACGATAATCTAACACTGCCTCTTCCATAGTGGTTTTATATGCAAGTTTCCTCATGCAAGGTACTCCTTCTCTAAATATGTGCTACATGTGCGCAATGGTACTCTATTGTATGACAATGTGGCCACAAAGTTCCAACTCCACTCCTCAACATAGGTCCTTGGTTCCATCACCAACCTCCATGAAGTATCCTCCTCAACCCAAGCATCATCAAATCGAATGTCCAACCTGCAAGTTGTGTAGGTCCCAAGCTCTAAGGGTTAAGTTCCCAATGCTTCTCCTCTTAGGTAAGTACCTCCCTTGATCAAGCAATCGACTCCCCCATTGTGTGCACCCAATGATTTGATCAACATGTCGATTAGGTAACAATATCCTAAGGGTACCATGTCAACACACTAACCAAGGCCAAGCATCCACCCAAACCGAGACATTGATATGGCCATGAAGCATCACAAGGGGCTAAGAGACCTATTGCTCGTCTACTGAGGTGATAACACGTTTGGAGTAATCCCAAAATCTAACACATAGTTTTCCCTAAAATGAATAATTATATCTAAAAACTAGGTGGCCATGTGTATTACTCACTCATTATCCTTGCCAAAAAATTTAGGTGCATGCAATTAATACACATGAAATTTATAACATCATGTCCATAAAAGAAAAATGAGTATGGAGTAGCATAATTCTCTACAAAACTTCTTTTTGCTTCAAAGTGGAATTCTCAATGTAGATATGAGTTTTGATCGTTTGAAGTTGAATGAACAAAAAAATTTACAAATTTAATCGTCAACAAGCAAATGTATTACCCATTTTCGTGTTTGCACCCTTATACCAACGGAGACAACCACATGAAAGTGGTGTCTTCCAATAACATATTGGTTGATTGGTTGGGGATTCAGTATGCTTTCCTGGTATACAAAGTTAAACAGTTAGAAACCCCTATAATATGGCACCTTAGAATAGCTTAGAACGCTTTAACTTACACCAAAATTGGCCATCTTTTGCCCATTTTTTCCAAATTTCATGCAATTTCATACATGGAGGGAAAGTGGGCCCATGCACAAAATTGTACAAAATTGGGCTAGATTAGGTCAATTTTGCAAAAAACACACCATTTATTTTAATTTCAATCATGAAATGAGGTGGAATAGCATTGGGTATGACTCCCACTCCCTACCATTCATGTTTGAAATTGTAAAGGATTTGGACAAATTTGGAACATTTTGTTAGTTATTTAGCTATGGGGAGAGGGTTTAAATGATAAGAATCAACCTTGGTGGAGGGGGAGGATTCTAGACATCATTTCCCCTCTCTCCATGCAAGAAAACTCACAAAAATTGGTGAATTTTTCCCTCCCTCCATGCCTAATTTGTTTTAAATAGGATAACATGGTGAAATGTCACCAAATTTAGACCAATTTCAGGTAGTTTTGAGTGGTTTTGAAAATGGATGCGGATAGGGTGATGTTGGATCCCGAATCGTCTTATCACAACCATGAATCGTCTTACACTACCCAAGACCATTTTCTTACCATTGCTACGGTGTTCTGCAACACAGAAATCCCGAATTTGTTTGGTCATGATGGTAGGGTTCAGGCCCATTCTCTATCAAACAGGTGATGGATGGGTTCAAGGCTGGAATTTGACAGGAAAAATTCCCATCATGGGTCATTTTTCCCCTCAAATATGACCTATATTTCATATAAACCCTTAGAAAAAATGAAGTAAACAGTGAAACGCCTGTATTTACTGTGGAAACAGTGAAAACCATGGGATTTTTCCCAAATTCCTACATGATGCAGGAGCATAGGCTCAAAGGATGAAGTCATATGTGACTTCATAAAGACAAGTGTGATATTCTAGAAGAGACATGGAGTCTCATTTAAAATTTCTTGTTTTCATAAAAGATTAAATAAAGTGGAGAAGGATTCGATCATTTCCAAGTGTAATAGTTAGGATAGCATTGGTTAGTCTGTTGAGTAATTTTAGCAGTCAGTTAGTGAGTCAGTATATGAGTCATAAGTATCGATACTATCTTCATGGATTTGAAATAGAACTTTATTTGTATTTAAAGACAATCAGGGTTTATGGGAAGGGCGACTGGAGTAGGTTGGAGAGCTGAGAGTAGCTCAATAGCTTGATAGCTCGCAGAAACTTGGTACAACTCACAAAGCTTGGGGGGATAGCTCGCATATCTTGGAGACAATTCACAGAAGTTTTTTCTTTGAATAACTCGTAGAGATTGAGTAAAGTGGAGAGTTTTAGCAACTCGAGAGAAGGATCAAAGAGGAGGGCTTGGCGCCTATTGGTTGCCTGGAGCAAACATAAACAAATTTGTGGCATCTGTTTCTGAGAATCGATCCGTGATTGAATTTCAAAGCTTTGTAAGATATTTTATGAAGAAACGGAGTGATTCTGGTGTATATGTATATGTTTTGTTTGAATAGACTAATTGTTGTAAGGAAATTTTGATTTATTTACGAGGTATGTGAATTTCTAATTAAATGCCTGAAATTTATGCAAGTACTTTTGAACAATACAAATACACAAACAATATGTATCTAAATCATTTACAGACTTCACGGGTATAGTCTGATTGGGGGTGAATTCCTTTTTAAATCCTAATAGATGCTCGAATAAGTTGATTTCTATAAGAAATGGGTAGAGGATTCATGTGCAGAGTGCATAGGTCCATTGGATTTCCCCAGGGCCTACATCACTACGCTGCTAGGGTTAATGGGCTTACTGAATTCATTGGGCCCTTTTTTATCCTCTAGAATGTCGTCAGATTTCCTCCCCTGAGAACGTCAGTATCCTCTGGACCGGTATTACCTGCTCCTCGATTTACCACTGCTTTGCTCGTTAAATTACCGGTGCTCTGGATGCTTCTAATGAACTTGTGCGTGAGAGTGAACTTGTTCTTTGTTGTTTTGCTCTGGATATTGCTAATGAGCTAGTGCGCGAGAGTCTTTTCCTTCTTCTTTTTTTGTATTTTTATTTGCATATTTTATATTTTGTGTTTTGTTTTGTTTTTTTATTTGCATATTTATTTTTTGTTTAGTTTATTTTGGGTTTTTTTTTTATTTGCATATTTAATATTTTGTTGCATTTTAAATTAATTTTAGTTTAACAACTCTATGTTTTTAATTTAATGTAATTTAATTTAATTTAATTTAACTAGGATTTTGTCATAATTTGTATTGGTTGCATTGCTTATAGTGATATCCTATACATAAGTCCCTTCAAGGATGAATATGACGATCATGACGACGATCATGATGATGATGATGATGATGATGATGATGAAGACTAGGAAGATAATGGTGATGATGAAAACAACGACGATCATCATCATCCTTATCGTCGTCATCACCATCGTCTTCGTCGTCTTCATCATCATCATCATCATCATCATCATCTTCATAATCATCATCATCATTGTCATCATCATAATCATCATCATGATCTTCTTCATCATCAGCAACTTCCTTATCATCATCATCATCATAATCATCATCTTCATCATCAACATATTCGTTATCATCATCATCATCATATCTATCATCATCATCATCAGCATCTTCATCATCATCATCGTCCAATTCATCATCATCTCCATTATCATCATAATCATCATTTTCATTATCATCAACA
>BSBM01000858.1:36870000-36885000 GCA_027924585.1 Larix kaempferi | reverse complement strand
GGTTTTCCCCAAGGAAATTATGTGTGTCTATTGTCTCTTGTGTTTGCTTCTTGTGATTGATATGTTGTACGTTTTATTCTCTCAGTAAAGATCGTAGAGTATATTGAATTGATGCTAAAAAATTAACATGGTATCAGAGCTAACCTGAGAAGAAGACACTGTGCAGTTGCAGAAGATAGGGATTCTTGTTTTTTTTGGTTTCTCTCCACATATCTTGAAAGGAAGGAGGCTAGATTGACTCTCCTTAGCAAGGCGCATCTTTCTGTCCAATCAGAATTCAATTCTGAGCATTTTCAGTTTTGGCCCTAAAAATTAGGGTTTCCACACAAAGTGGAATTTTTTAAATTTGAGACCATGGATGGATGCCCCTCAGAAAAATTGAATTTTAGAGCTTTGGATCGAAGTTTTTGGTTGGGTGAAGCTCCGGGAAAATCAAACCCTAGTTTGGGGTCCTCTCTAGTGAAGCAGGAAATTAGGGCTTCTGCAAAAGTTCAAATTTCTAAAATTTAAGACCATGGCTATATGCTCCTCATCAAAATCGAAGTTTAGAGCTTTGGATCGAACTTTTTGGTTGGGTGAAGCTCTGGGGAAATCAAACCCTAGTTTGGGGTCCTCTCTAGTGAAGTCAGAAATTAGGGCTTCTACAAAAGTTGGAATTTCTGAAATCTGAGACCATGGCTCGAAGCTCCTCTGAAAAATCGAAGTTTAGAGACCAAGATCGAACTTTTTGGATGGATGAAGCTCCGGGAAAATCAAACCCTAATTTAGGTTCCTGCCGGTGAATCCAGATGTTTGAAAAGCAAATTTGAGGGGTGAAACTTTGCAGTTTTCAAATTCTGAGTATACCAGCTTGATCAGCTCATCAAGGTGCATCTTTCTATCTTTTCAGAAGTTTGAAATTTAAAGTTTGAATTTTTAGGGTTTCTCTAACAAACCCTAATCCAGCTCCAGATCTGGATTTCTGCAAATCAAGTGGTAAGACCTAAATATTTTCTATGTCATTTAAAGTACTCTTTAAGATGTCTCACCACACCAAGCTTGAGGATAAGCTTGAAGGGGCTGATAACTTCCGAGCATAGAAGTATAGGATTGGGTTAATTCTAGAAGAGAGTGAGTTGGACACCTACATAAGTGAAGGGGTTCCTGTCCCAGAGGGAGAAGAGACTAAGGCCTTACACAAGAGGAACTTAGTCAAGGCTAAAAGGATCATTTCTGATTCTATCAAAAACCATCTCATGCCACATGTGTCATCTCTGAAGACACCCAAGGAGATTTTTGATTCCTTGACTAAGCTATTTGAAGGGAAGAGCATAAATCGGAAGATGACCTTGAGGAATCAATTGAAGAATATCAAGATCTAGAATGAGAAGACCATGCAGTCTTACTCTTCAAGGGTCTCCCAGATAAAAGAACAACTTGAAGCTATAGAGAATGGAGAAGTGGTAATGACCACTCTTAATGGCCTTCCTAGGTCATGGGATTCCTTCATCCAAGGAATTTGTGCTAGGAAGAAACTTATCTCATGCAGTAGGCTGTGGGAAGAATTATCACAGGAAGAAGCTCAAATTATATCTCGAGAAGAAAAGATGGGGAATGAAGCTCAAGCTCTCACAACCCACACCAAGAAGAGGGCGCTTTTCCTCAGATTGTCCTAAGAATAAAAGGAGAATGTTATCCGCTAACATGAAGGTACAAATCAAGTCCTAGATCAAGACCATAGTGACATGAAGACAAAGACTCATCCATAGTCATGGATCACATAGAGGTATGTATATTTTGGTTCTACAATGGTTAACTTATGAACCTGACAGGTCATTGAAGAGAACAAGAAAACATTGCTAGACATAACTAGTAAATATGATGACCAGGCATGTTTTCCTATATCAAGTTAGAATCCTACTCTATGTTAGGATCTTATAATTTTGTATATGATTATTCATAAAGTTAGAAATTTAATTAATCAAGGGTTTATGCATATTATGTCTCTGACCTTGATTGATGATATGACTAACCAGAAGAGTTCTATGCTCAAATATGAATATGCATGAGTAAGAGAAGTCTTCCCTGAAACTTTGAATGATAATGCTTATTATCTGTGTTTGAAATGATCATGACTATACATGTTTAAGATTATTGTGTTTTGATAGTATTAAGATTATACTAATGAATGTATGATTATGTATGAGATCTCGAGAATAACACAATGATGATACTAGTAAGCATGCATAGTAATAGAGAATGGATATAAGTTCAAGGACAGGTAATCGAGAAAGCAAAGATCAAGAGGGAGCACACTCCAGTAGTTCCTACAAGGAAACAAAGATTGAGAGGGAGTCCACCCAACAAACAAACAAAGATAAGTATTTGAATTGTCATTTCTTGTATATTTGATTGTTTAAATAATACTGTTCAAAGATGTATATACTTATGTTCCTAGACTTAGGTTGTGTATTATGCATATTAGAATAATTGCATTAATGAACAATATACTACTAATATGCATGTAATGGGTAAGTGGCCTATGGCACTGTACAACATTCCATTGCTACTTATCTAGAATGAAACCTCTTTGCTAACATGTTGGGAGTTGTGCACACTCTTAACAATGTTCTGGTAGAGATTGGAAGGCATCTAGAAAGTTACGGGATATGGATAAATGTTGTATTGAAGCATTGGCTAAAATAATTGCATGACTGTATGACATATTTCTTTATGTGTAAGAATTTGTTCTGAAAACTATGAGATGTTTCTAATCATGCAATTTAACTTGTCTTGTAGGAAAGATCATATACCATTAGCTACAAAAGAAGGACTACAACATTTGTTCAACAACAAAGCTATCTATTAAAGAATCTGAAGTTCCCAGGATCTGGGATGAAGTAATGGAAGGATGCCATGATCCGTCGATCATGAAGAATGATGTTTGGGATTTGGTCCCAAGACCAGAAGGGAAGTCTGTTGTGACTTCCAAGTGGATTTATAAGATCAAGCATGCTGCAGATGGCAGCATAGAGAAATATAAAGCAAGTGATGAAATGGAAGATACACCAGATGGATGTCAAGACAACCTTCTTGAATGGTGTAGTCGAGGAGGAAGTGTATGTGGAGTAGCCACTTGGTTTTGAGACACATGACAGAGAGTCATATGTGTGCAGGTTGAAGAAATCCTTGTATGGCTTGAAGCAAGCTCCTAGGACTTGGTATGGTAGGATAAACAACTTTCTATCCAGTTTGGGCTTTACCATGAGTAAAGCGGATTCCAACCTTTACTACAAGGTTGAGGAAGGAAATCCTATGATACTCTTATTGTATGTGGATGACCTGCTTGTAACAGGAGAGGATAGATTGATTGCCAACACGAAGAGGAAGCTTGCTTCCGAATTCGAGATGAAGGAGTTGGGGATGATGCACTATTTTCTAGGCATGGAGGTGTGGCAGAGTGTAGATGGAATCTTCCTTGGACAAGGGAAGTATGCAGTAGAGATCCTGAAGAGGTTCAAGATGATGGACTGCAAGGCCATGGCCACACCTATGGCATCGAACCTGAAGCTTTTGTGTGATGCTTCATATGATCTGGTTGATGTCATTGTGTATCGTCAGATGATTGGGTCCTTAATGTACCTGACGAACACAAGACCAGATATTTGCTTTGCGGTGAACACATTGAACTAGTTCCTGACGGATCCAAAAGGTGTTCACCTGGTTGTTGTAAAGCATATTCTGAGGTACCTAAAGGGTACAGTTGATTATGGGCTCAAGTATGATGTGAATCAAAAGGTTAACCTGGAGGGTTATGTTGATTCAAATTGGGCAGGCAGTGTTGCAGATAGGAAGAGCACTTCTGGGTGCTACTTCAATATGGGATCAGGTATGATCTCTTGGTTTAGCAGGAAGCAATCCTGCGTAGCATTGAGTACAGCCAAAGCAGAGTATGGTGCATCTTGTTCGGCTAGTTGTGAGGCAGTATGGCTGAGGAAGCTACTGTCTAAGTTATTTGATCTCCCGTTGGGTGCTACTGGTATCTTTTGTGACAACCAGAGTTGTGTGAAGCTTTTTGAGAACCCGATGTTCCATGACAGGTTGAATCACATTGAGATCAAATATCACTATATTAGGGATATGGTTCAGAAAGGAGCAGCAAAGCCCCTATATGTTGCGACGGATGAACAGATAACCGATGTGTTGAATAAGCCGCTGGCCAAGGTGAAGTTTGAGTATTTCAGAAAGAGACTCGGTGTACTTCAGATCAAGATTCCTTCCAAGGGGAAGTGATGAGTTTGGAGACATAGATGCACATGAGCCATTCTAACATGGTTGAAGTGTGTCTTCCCATGGCTGAGATATAAGGGTTGGGGCCATTCCGACATGGTTGAAGTGTGTCTTCCCATGGTCGTTGATGTAAGAGTTGGGGCCATTCGAGCATGGTTGAAGTTTGTCTTCCCATGGCTGGGATATAAGTGCTAAGCCATTCGAGCATGGTTGAAGTGTGTCTTCCCATGGCTGCAATATAAGTGTTGTGCAATTCCTAGCATGGTTGAAGTGTGTCTTCCCATGGCTGCAATATAAGTGTTGTGCTATTCCTAGCATGGTTGAACTGTGTATTCCCATGGCTATGGATATAAGTGTGGTGCCATTCTCGCATGGTTGAAGTGTGTCTTCCCATGGCATAGATATAAGTGCTGAGCCTTTCACGGATGGTTGAATTGTGTCTTCCCATGCCGGTGAGTGTAAGTGTTGTATGATGTGCATCTGGGTTGTGCTCCGTGGACTATGAGGTGATCTGAAGACAATGAGGTGACAATATGGTACACAGGTTTTGCAGAGGCATATAATTGGTGCTGAGATGCTCTTGCAGTTTTTGCAGAGGCCATGTAATCAGTCCTGAGAGATCTTGCAAGTTTTGAAGAGGCAGTGTAATTAGTCCTGAGGTGTACTTACTTGATGGCTTGCTCGCAAAGATGATGAAGACCTACATGGAGGCTAGGCCTACATCCATCATGAAAAAGGGCTGGCTCTATAGATGATGAAGACCTGTAGGTGGCAGGCCTACATCCAACATGAAAAAGGGTTGGCTTTGTAGAACTTCCTATGACAAGTAGATTTGAGATTGATTGAGATAGAAGCAACAGTGGCGATGACGATGATTCAATGACGATGATCCAGTGATGATGATCCAAAGAAGAAGACTTATGCTAGCAGATATGTGTTGAGAAATACCTTCCTAGTTAAGAGGGAGTGTTGATGTATTTGTAAGTTCGGAATGTCTTTCACATATGTATATTGTACTCCTATAGAGATGTTATTATTCCTCTATACGGAAGTGTCCTCATTTATATTGTAAGTGTCGTAACCTATACTTGATGGGTTATTAGACCACCTTGAAGGGTTTGGCCCTGTATAATTCATGTGGGTTAAAGGGTTATTAGACCACCCTATTGGGGGTCGGCCTTGTCAGCATTATGTTATGTGATTAAGTTGAGGCCGACCTAGTAAGGTTATTAGGAAAGTCAAGTCATGTATAAATAGAGTGCAAGAGGCACTCTATTTGATCATTCACTTATTCACTTCTACACTCATTGGAGAGTGGCGCACTAGTGGAGGAGGAGAAGTTGTTGCTAGGAGACTATCTCTTATGCTTGGGTTTTGTATCATTGCTCTATCTATATCTGAGGAAGTTATTGGGGTTTTTCACCTTTATGGTTTTCCCCAAGGAAACTCTGTGTGTCTATTGTCTCTTGTGTTTGATTCTTGTGTTTGATTCTTGTGATTGATATGTTGTACATGTTATTCTCTCAATAAAGATCCTAGAGTATATTGAATTGATGCTCAAAAATTAACATTAGCATCATCATCACCATCATCATCATCACCATCATCATCATCATCATCATCATCATCATCATCATCATCGTATTCGTCATCATCATCATCATTATCATCATCTTCTTCGTCGTCATCGTCATTATCAGCATCTGCTTCATCATCTTCTTCTTCTTCTTCATCTCCATCATCATCTTAATCATCTTCATCTTCTTCATCATCATCATCATCCTCATCCTCATCCTCATCATCTTCATCATCATCATCATCATCATCATCATCATCATCATCATCATCATCTTCGTCATCATTATCATCATCTTCTTCATCTCCATCATCATCATCATCTTCATCATCGTCGTTGTCGTCATCATCATCTTCATCATGATGATGATGACAATGATGATGATGATAAGGAAGATGATGATGATGATGATGATGATGATGATGATGATGATGATGAGGATGATGAAGTTGATGATGATGTAGTTGATGATGATCATGACGATAAGGAAGATGATGATGATGATGAAGATGATGATGATCGTTGTCGTCATCATCACCACCACCACCACCACCATTATCATCATCATCATCATCATCGTATTCATCATCATCATCATCATCTTCTTCGTCATCATCATCATCATCATCATCTTCGTCATCATCGTCATCATCATCTTCGTCATCATCATCATCATCATATTCTTCATCTTCATCATCTTCATCATCGTCGTCATCATCATCATCCTCATCATCTTCTTCATCATCATCATCATCATCATCATTATCATCATCATCTTTAATTTGTTGTTAATAAATGGTCATTGTCGCCTCTTCCAAAAGGTAGGGGCCCCTCCAGGTTGTCTCGGGCTCCAGGCTGGTGACTCCTTATGAATTCCAAGCACCTAGATCCCCAACCATACCTTCACACTACACGTCGAATACAATTAGAGAGATCAGCCCATATAAATTCTTACAAACAAGACTCCGCTGCCAATGTGGGATAAATCCCAAAAAACAAATCAATCGCTATCGTTGGATCCTTTGATCGAACGGTTGTTGAGTCTTCTCCATTTCTCCTGCACGATCACGAGAAGATCACATATATGTGCTAATTTTTTGAAATGCTTGCAACTACTTGAGATAAATCTACAACTTCCATCTCATCTAGGTATTTTCAGGCCCATCTTATCAAGCAATTTTGGGTGTGCGTATTAATTTTCAGTCATGTTTTGTCTAGGGCTTTTCAGGGCATGCCGAAATCTGAAAATTCATGGTTTTGATTCAGAAAACTCTGTCTTCTATGCTTAAAATCTGTTGTTCTGTCCTCTATGCTTAAACTCTGTCCTCTATGACTAGGAGAACACCGAGATTGAATATAATGTGTATTGAGATAGTTGGATTTGAACATGTAAAGGAGTTGTATGCATAGGATAAGGACTCACATAGACTATGGAAAGGCGCAAAAATCTAGTGCCGCAAGATGGGTATGAAATTATATTATTTTCTCCAAGATTGTTAATTGTTTAGAGGAAGATAGTTGTGTATAATGGATCAGGTTCTGTCATTGAGAGGGGGGGTGAATCAGTGACACAACTTCTAAACCATTTTTTACTTAGTTAATTATGGTTTGCAGATATAACAACAAATTTGAACACGATAATTTATCATGGAACCCAATAGGGAAAAACCACCAACACTTTTCTATTAACTGCAACATTTGTTTTTGCAATTTACAATAGAAGAAAGATGTTTCCTTCCTCTTTGGATCAGTACCAATTGATCATGATGCACCCACACCCCTATTTAGTCAGTTACAACTGACAAGGAATCACCTACTCCCCTGCAGGCACCTACCTACCCTAGCTCCTCCCAGCCACCCTTTGTTCATCAATCTGGAAATCTTCTGTGTTATTCTCTTGATATCATAACTGCTGCTCTACTGCAGTCACACTTTCTCCTTCACATCTCGGCATACTTATAGTTCTTAAAAATATTCAATATAACTCTTCATAACCATCACACCTCTTCATAAAAAAAAATTATAAAACCATAACAAATTTTTAATTTTTAATTTTGTCCCATCGTGAATGATTCATTCTAACTAACTTTGGTGATCCTTCAATTTATCATTTTGTTACATCTTCCGAAAAATTAGTGGTCTCGACATTCTGATGTATGTTCAATTACTAAAGAACTTGGTGATCCTCTAGACTTGGAATTATGCCAAAAACTCCAAAAAATGGCAGTCTTACTACCCACCAAAATAATGAGTGCACCTAAACCAACGATCACTTCATATGACCATCGTGTCAACAAAAAATATTAATCTAATAGACGATATCATCTCCTCGGTAAGTCAACGAATGTTGTCACTTCTTCCAAAAAGGTAGGGGTACTAACAGGTCATCCCGGGCTCCAGGATGGTGGCTACTCGTGGAGTCCAAGCACCTAGAGCCCCCTCCATACCTTTGCACTACACGTTGATTAACCATAGTGAGGATGGGATTTATAAACTCAATTGAACCTTTCCTCACTTCCAATGTGGGATAAATCCCACCGAATGAGTCAATCAACATTATCGATTACTTGATTGGACAGTTGTTGAGTCTTCGTAATGGATTCTGCTGCAGATCTTCATCTCCTTTGCTTCTTGCATCGATCGACCGCTACCCATCGAACTTACATGATATCCATCGCTTTGTACCATAGATAGTCCATGCTTCGTATCACAATGATAGCCATTGACACCATCGAATACTCTGTTTTGTGGATATGATTGGATTTGTTTCTTCATTAAAATTTTGCATCTTCACAAGAAGTTTCTTGATAGTTTCCATGTCTGCTTTTATACCACCAAATTCTTCAAAGAACTTCCCAAGATTTTGTTCATTCTCCATTTCTACCATATCCATCTCAGAACCAGCCTCAAGGTCCTCCTTCAAGGCTGCATGTTTCAGATCCACATAATTACTGAAATACTTTGTGAGAAGATCATTCATTTTGTTCAATCTGGAAACAAATTTTGACTTGTACAAATACTAGACCAAGTTCTCTACTAAGCTCGTTTCTCTGCTTGTCATATGGATGTAGACACTAGGGTTTGTTTGAGCTTCTGCAACAATTTCTTTCTAGCAATGCCTCCGTAGAAATGCTTTCCTTGGCTCTTCTACATTTTAATCCATCCTATATAGAAACCACGTCTCCTGTGCTCCATTTCAAGCTTACAAAGGAGGTTATCTCCCAAATGGAGATGCCAAATTATTTGGCCTCATGATGGCTAGGGCCTTCTGTGAATTTGAACTTACTGCCTCTTCTTGGCCCCTTCAGCTACCCCCTCTGGTCCACATCGGCTTTCTCATCTAGGATACTGCCATGTCCGATTCCTTTTTCATTGCAGCCCCAAGTGTAACAACGCCCATCAACATCCAACGCAACACAATTACTTGATGGTGTAAACAAATCCATCTGAGTCCACTTCCACTGTATGTTTCCTTCCACCTCCTACTTTGACATCATACTACCTCATCCATGGCTCTGTCAACATAGACATGTCATCATATTCACCATAATATCAATATTAGTATTCCTATTCCAGTCATGATTATACAGTAGATCAATACTGTTAATGACATCAATGGAAATGCCATCAATTCCAACCTGTATTGCCACATTGCCAACAATGTATACCTAAAACTTCATTATGTGAAGTTTGATAAGACCAAGTATTGTTGCAAGTAGAATTTGCACCCAAAAGTTCAAATAGTAGATTGATAAGATTTTCCATATGTGGCTCTTACAATCCAATCCAATGCCAATATTTTCCTCCAAAATGTATATCAATGAAACATAGGTCTCCTTTTTCTTCATAAAGAGTACATATTTCCCAAGCAACGCTGTCTCTAAGGAAGCATGAATTTTCCAAACAATCAAACATAGATATTTGTTGTCACGCCTCTTCTGCGCGATTTTGTTTTTTGATAAAGATCCTCACCAATTGAACAATTGTGGAAATATAAATACAAGTTTTCGCTACAACCTACTAAGTAATATTCTGGATGTGCATGCACTAAACATCATTATTTTTTCTGTCGCTTTTCAATCAAATGCCAACTATGGCAATGTGCCTATACTTCATTGCGTTAGTCACTAGGCACCAATTCAAAAACCAAACAACAATATGACGACCACATGCTGAACAATTGCAACAATAAGAAAGACATGCAACATCCATTAAACTTCGATTAATAACTATATTAATATCACTAATATGTTATTAATTATTAATTGCAACTCATTAAAGTATTAATGTGAATACAAATGTAATCTACATGGTTATATTCTATGCCAAGGTACTAACATCCAGCCTATGCATAAATATCATACTAAGCCTTAACACTAACTTTGTAAGGGCTAGGTCTTAGCATAATATACCATTGTCACTTATATTATAACCATGCATACAAAACATAATTGATAATATTAAGACAAATGCAATATGATATATACTTAATGCAATGTAACTATATATATATATTACAACCTAATATATATATATATTACTTGAGGTATTGTAAACTATATACATATGTTACAACTTAATATGTATATACATATTCACAACCTAAGCGCTTATGGGTTGACCCAAGGTCTACCCTAAGCTTGCGCAACCACAATAAGCGCTCATACCCACACTTAAGCATCTGTAAACACATCATATGTTAACTTAACATATGGAAATGCCATTACAATGGAATTAGATTAAAAGTGGACTCATTAGAATATAACGTAGTTAAATAGTTAGGAGCATGGCCAGGTCAACACAAGGTTGGACCTTGGCTTATGCCCACTGTGTCACCATGCCACGATACACCATCCACCGGCCCAAACCTTGTCCTTCGTGGTGAAACTTACGCCAATTCATAATGTGGAGATAGTAAAGGTTCGCAGTACATGCACTAAGGTTTAACATTGCATAACATAAGAAATGTGGTGATTGTAACAAGATTACCCTCTACCACACAGACTGCGAAATCTATGAAACAAAGTTTTAAACCCAGGTTGCTTTGGTGGCAAGTGACTCCACTAGGTAGCGTCATGGTTCAATACTCAGCAACAATGAACTTTTTCTCATGCTCCATCCATCCATGCTGGCTCTCGCACGAAACTGCCAACTCCCAAATCAATGTTGCATTAACGTTTTACTATAGTTGAAATAAATGTTGAAAGCCCCACGACCGTCGATCATGATCCGGGTCATCCATCTTGGGAGTGGTGGATGATTGGGTGTCGATGGTCTTGCTTGTGTCTGTTGGCACCAACTCTATGAGGTACTTAGCAATTTAATGGACTTGTGACTGGGTTCATAGGTTGCCACTCCTCCAACCGGTATCACCTCGTTATACCAAAAACCCTACCTTGCATTCGTTGTTCATTTGGAATTCAACGGGATCCTTCGAGATCTTCTGCTCTGATAACAGCGTTCGCTCCCAAACCAGGGAGGAGATGCTCCCATAATGCTCGAACACTCTGTGTGAGATAGTTACTGGAAGCGTTGTTGTGTACACATCTTACAGGTAAGAAAGTCCATCTTGTATGCAGTCACCCAAATTTAATTCGTTGTTTTTGTTGTTAGAATGTTATGCTGTCACAATTTAACTGACGGCTCGTGTTTTCCTTGTGCAGGTATGGTGCAAATCCAGCCTGGGTTTCACGTTGGTTTGAACCAATGTTAAGTGGTTACACCACCACTAGCTTTGCTTCCCAATTTACTTTTTACACCAAGATATTACTACTGTCACGACTAACCACTGCGTTGGTCACTCCTTAACGTAGGAACTGTGAGACCGTGGGTGTGTTGGGTCATTCGACGCTGTCACCAGGACCTGGGGATGAATAACCAACTACGAACATGGCTAGGTAACCCGACATCCTTGGTCCTTCAGGTGAAACTACCCCGTTGGTTTTGGATGGGTTACTTAAGACTCTTGGTTCTCTATCTGCTTATGCTGTAACAAGGCCTTCGGCCATCCTCATTGTTGCATGCGACTTTGTTTAGGGGTTGAAGGATTTCCCCAGCCTGTAGGTGAATGTAATGTTAGCCTTGACTTGAATGGCAAACAAATTCTTCATTACACTTGATCTTGGGTGGCTTGGCCACACTGGGCATCATTGGTTGAGCACAGTCTCGTTTTGGTTTGACCCATGAAGGGATTTTAGTGTGTAAAAGAAGAGCGATATCTCTCTGGACTATATTATTTCTTTTTGTAAACAATGAATGCATTGAAGTGACAACATTTACCTCTTAACTTTGTCTTTAAACCACGATGAAAGGATATGTTGCTCTCGGCGTCTGTTTGCCTCTTTTAATGAATGAACAAAGTTAATGTATGAATTGTTTTCATTCATTTAATATTGTGAACCTGGTTACAGGGATGTAATCCCGTATGAAATGTGAACCGATAATGAACACATTCTTATCTTGCAACAATGATTTGAAATACATTTAACTTGCAATGTAATGTTGTAGTTAGTTAGGTAATAATATTACACGTCAAGGTCGAAACTTGCAACCATCGCACTAGGGTATCCATGCCGAGGTGAAGGCATACCCACTAACTGAATACTCACAACTACCCAATAGCATCGTGATGCACTGGAGACGCCATACTATTGGGTCTCTTGTCTATAAAAACCAACTTGACCAATAAAACGTGAAGCAAGGCATTTTATCTCGGTTCAGAATTGATTAAACATTAATGGTCAATCTGTAATCAAAGGCTCCCTAAGCCTATACATATTTATATGTATATAATAAAATAAACCAACTCACTGCCTTAGATACAGTCGCAATAATTTATTAAGACCCAACATTAATACTCGAAGGTATTTATTGTAATGACCATCGTGGAAGCCTCGCCTACGTGGAGGCACATCAAACCAACCTATGGCAAATGCTTCAGCGTTGATGTTGATTTGTAAACAGAAATATCGTGAAGGGTTTCACAACCTGGGTCATAGCTTTCTCATGGAGCTCTCTCTCTCATACCGAGAGTCCTGGCATGTATAAAATGTCAACACACAAACTAACCAGAATGCATCTCGAAATTAGTTAAGTAGATAATGTTGACAATGTGTTATGAAACCACGTGAATCTAAATTGGATATGATAACACTATGTATATAAATGAGATTTGACTATAATGTAACTCTTTCAAAGATTTTAAATACATTCACTGTAGAATTAATTCATAATGATTTTTATTTTTCTGTCAAAGAAATAGAGACAGATCAGGTTACATTAATCTCAATGTTTTGTCTATAACATATAACAAAAACTTATATCATAAATGGGGCTTGACATGTAAACCCTATGGTTTACATGTATGCCTTGTTTCTGTCATAAACATGTAAAATATACATTATGTCATTAAGTAGGTTCTATGGATAAAATGTTATGTATTCTATTTAAATACCTGCAACATTTTCTTAGGGTTTATATAAACAATGATCATTCATATCTGCCTCTCTCAGGCTTGTACATCAATAATCATAACAAAACTCAGTCTATTTACTGCATAAATAACATGTCATTATATTTCAACATTATTATCAAAACTGAAAGTATAAGCAATAGATCATGATTCTTCCCAACAATACAGAGGAATAAAAGTCTGTTCATGTCCCATATACAGAATTCAGTTTAATAAGACATTCATGTTCACATCTGGTAAACAAACAGTAAATCAGAGTTATATATGATAAACCCTAGCAACTATCCATAAAAAATTATACAAATACAACAGATAAACTTATTTGTATTTCTGCAGACCAATGGAACCTAGCACAAACCTCCCAGCCTTTGACTCGCAAGATCACCTTCCTTTCAGGTCACCCCGAGCTGAGGTCACAGTCCCCCTCTGGTTAAGAGTTTAGATTTTATTTACCCTTAAGTTGTTCCCCAAGTTATTAGGAAATTTCTATGGAAACAGGAAAACCGACATCCGACTCAGTACTCCTGAGCTCCAAGATGCTCCAGGGGCTTTTAAGCCTCATCCATTAAGAGAATCATTCAATCACATCCTATTCGGAGTAAATGCAATGCTCCTGCAAGCTTGGGGTAGTTCTCCTACCTGCACACAACTAAGTGTCCAAGCTATTACCCAGTTGATCAGATTCCTCTTAATCTGGACCAGTTTGGTACTCCCAAAGATTTCCTCATTCACTTGTCTTCATTTCATCTTTGATTATGGTTTTCCCAGCTTCCATTTCTCTTTTGGGTTCATGATCATGAGAATGTGTAGAATGATGAGTTTCAATGAGTTTCACTTTGTATTCTCTTAGGTGTGAAATTTCTCATTTTATGAATTATTTTATTTCATTAATCTCTCAAATCTTTTCTTTAGGGTTTTTCCATTTCTCCAATAATAATTTCTCATTATTATTATAATTGGTATTTACCTTCCAACCCTTAGGTGTCTGTGACTCCCATCTCATTAATGTGTTGATCCACATGGTCATATAATAGGGGTTCAAAGTCCAAAATTAGGGTATTACATTTTTTCCTCATTTTCATCTCCATAAGAACCTTCTTAAAGCCATTTCCATTTTTTAATTATGATGATAAAGGTAAAAGGAAAAAATGGTTAGTTGATAGGTCCTATCCGAGATGCTAAGTTTACTTTCTAGAGATATATCTCCACAAGATTCCTTTTGTAATTTACTTTCAATCTTACTTAATAATCTTTGTTGAACTAATGAGACAATGACACCCACAACGATACTTAGGTATCTAAAAGCTTTCCCTTGTTGGGTCATTTTTCATTCTGTCATCTCCCTCTTCCGAATCAATATCTTCATCATCATCATCTTCATCGTCGCCATCATCATAATCTTCATCATGATCATCATCTTCATCACCACCACCACCACCACCATCATCATCATCATCATCATCATCATCATTATCATCAACATCTTCATCATCATCATCATCATCATCATCATCATCATCATCATCATCCTCATCCTCATCATCATCATCCTCATCATCTTCATCATCATCGTCGTTTTCGTCATCATCCTAGTCATCATCATCATCACCATCCTCATAATCATCATCCTCATCATCATCGTCCTCATCCTCATCCTCATCATCATCATCATCATCGTTGTAGT